>WEIU01004190.1:270437-296644 GCA_013389925.1 Aegithalos caudatus
TTTTCTTTTTTTATCAGTTTGCCACATAACTTCCATTCAAAATATGAACAGAGGACTTGCAAAGAAGAAAGAAGAGGTGGCCAGGAGCTGCACTCAGAAAGAGACTGCAGGTAATAAAAGTTGAAGTAGAAAATAAATTTGCTTTGAAGTTTCTGCTCAAACACCTCCTGAAATAAGGAAAATGGTATCTAGCTAACTTAGAAAATAATAGAAAGCACTAAAAATTTGTTGCTGCTATTATTATTATTATTATTATTATTATTATTATTATTATTAGCATCACCATTATTTGGGGAACGCTGATGGTTTTTAGTTGCTTTGGCTTTGCATTTGTTTTGCTCTAGTAGGTGAAAGGCAGAATAGAACCCTTAGGATGAAGTGCATTTACTCTGCTACTTCAGAGCAACTAAAGCATTCTGAATCCAGTGGAAACTGGCAAAGTGAGCATGGGAGGAGATTCCTGAAAGCATAATAAGCCAGTAGATGAAGCTGGTAATTGAATTGCATGTGAAAGAGTGGATGATTTTACTGGCACAATACTTGTATCCACCATGCAAGATCTACTGAGCCTTAAGGTAGGATGTTAGAGCTCTCCAGGGGTTCTGCCAGTGGCTCTGATTCCTGGGAGGGCTGGCTCAGAGGGGATCATGAGTGGGGTTCATGTCCCAGCCATTTATTCTGTTTCCCTTCCCTGCTTTCCATATTGCAGGCCGCTGGTTTGCACCTCAGCCTAGTACAGAATCATACAGATGTAATATTTTAATGGGTCAAATGGACCACCATCAACCCTTGCCCTGGAGATTTTCAGTGCAAATGACCTTCATTTTATTCTGCTAGCCTTTACTGGTGATACAAGGTGGCTGCATTTGCTTTGTTTTCGTTTTAACATATGTTAAAAATTATTTAAAATAAAAACACTGAAAAGCTTTGGTCATGGGGGAATCCCCTAAAATGCTATCAGGCCAATTGTGATTCCCCACTGATGGATTTTAAAAAAGCACTCCTCCCATACTTAATGGTTTTAACATGTACTTTATTGTCATCATGTGGCACTATTTTTAACCACAGTGTTGTACTGTACATCACATCTGCAGAATTACAGCAATCTACACTGAGAATGAAATCAGGTTTGTCTGACACAACCTGTTTCCTGTTAAACACACTGAATGACAAGAATTCTCTTTCCTCTCTTTATTTCCCTCTTAGTTGACTCCTGCAGCCAGTGAGTCATTCTTTCACCCAAGACAGAGGTCAGCCTCAGTGACCTGGTGCAGCCTGTGTCATCCTGCCTGCCCTTTTTAAACACAGTGCTCTTGTATTTCATGGGAATCCTCCTGGTCTTCCAAGAGACATCAAAAATGTGCCGGAGTTTTTCTTCAGACAGGTCTTTTGGATTGTTTGGGACAAAATCTACGGCCTGCCAGGTTTAAAATACTTATCAGTAATTGATGTTCTTTACCTTCCTTTACAGTTACTATCAGACTGGGAAGTACTTTGTCATCCTCAAGTGGAAAAAGTACTTTATCCTTTTTCATTCCAGTATTTACTAAGTGTTTACCTCCTCTCCATCACTAACCATGCTATCTTACTAAAAAAAAATTAACCATTGGAAGCTTCCTCAATTTTTGAAATATTCAGGATTTTTTTTTTTCATGTTAGTCACATTTCTCTCAGGTATAGAAATATCTCTGATGCTTTTAGCTTCCCATTTTCTCTGGGTTTAATTTTTAAAAATATATATGTTGATTGTTATCTAATCTCTGTTTCATCTATTTCATTCCCTCAGAAGCTACGTTATAAATGTGTAAAAAGAAATTCTTTCTGTGGATATATATATATTTTTTTTTTGTTTTTTGGGGTAAGGTCTCCTTGCTCCGTTTGAATGTTGCCTTAAAACACTGAAAGTCTTCACATTTTGCTGAAGGCATGCAAAAATTGGAAAGCTTTTGATCCACACCAGTTACTGTGGGCCATTGAGGAATGGAGAATAAGGCTCCCAAGCTGAATGTGAGTGGAAGGCAAGAAGGATATGAGAAGGGAAGGTTAACACTGGAGCTTGCCTGTAAGAGAACCACAATTGCTGCAGCTTGGCGATTTTGGAGTAAGTTACTTAGATTTTGCTTGGAGAGTGAGACAACTACTGTTTCATGTATCTGCTTCATTAAGTTTAGACTATATTTGTCTCTGTTTGCTTTCCTACTTGTGCTTGGAGTGTCTCTATCTGGGCTCTGTTTCACAGAGCCTGGAGTTTATTTGCCTAAGTTTGCTTTCCACTGCCTTTGGACTGTGTTTGCACTGAGCTCTGTTTCATTCAGCCTGGACTTACGGGCCCAGGTTTGTTCCACAGCGTTTGGGCTGTGTTTGTTTTGCTTTCCAGAGCCTGGGAATGTGGCTGTGCACAGCCTGCCCCTGCCCCAGTGTCTGTCTGTCTGTCCCGTGCTTGCTCTGAGACTGCTCCTGGGCTACCTTGGCCCTCACTCACCTGCCTTGCCCAGGATTCTGGAGTCTCCCAGTTTGCAGTAAGAAAGGATTTGACATAAACTGAGTTGCCTGGCATGAGGTATTACATCAGAGCAAATTTTGTCCCCAGTCTGCTGCAGGCAAATCAAATTTATCTGGGCCCAGAGAGGGAGGGCCACCAAATTCCCAGCCAAACACAGACATGCTCAGCTTGCACTGCTTTTAATTAAAATAGAAAGGGGGAAAAAAATAACCATGTCCTGTAATGCTTACTTTTTGAGAATGATGTTAATTAAAAATCCAAATGCTTCTCTTATTTTCCTTTTTTTTTTTGTTTGGTTGGGTTTTTTTCCTAAATCTGTTTTTTGCATCTTGACTGGTGTGTTCTCTGGTGATCACATTTCCCCACCTTCTGGAGATGAACATTTGACACCAACACAGGTGTCCTTTGAGGATGATGTCTGGAACACCTTTGGGTAGTTAAAGACAGTTTCTTAACCCCCCCAAAAAGAGCTGCTGTTTGCTGTTCATCCATCATGAACTGATTCCTTGCAGAACTGTAATGAACTGGAATTCCATGAAGAGAATTCCACAGAACTCTGTGACACTCATCTCAAGCATTTTGTTGGCCTATCAGTTATGACCTTATATGATTTTCCCAATGTGTGAGTTCATGTAAAGCCATCATTTCTAGTGTGGTATCTGCTTTTTGCAAACACTGAACACAACACCGTTGTTCACAGCACTGAACATTTTAAAAAGGAAAGACTGGGTACCAGTTTGGCTGCAGACACCTGTGGGGCCAAGTACCAGCACCACCCTTCAGCCTCCCACCCCCCTTGTTTTGGTCTCCCATGACAGGGCAATGAATATCTCAAATACCATACTGAATTCAAATTCCATGTCGAAAAGGAACATTCTCCACCCCCTGTGATGTGGAGAACCTCAGGCTCTGCACATTTAATCTCTTGCAGTGATCACAACTGTTACTGGTGCTGAACACTTGAGCTATTCCTCCTACCCCATCAGAAATGGAATATGCACACTAATTTGAAGTGAAGGCATAAAATTAAATATCCAAACCCCATTTTTTCCCCCCCTCACTGCAGCTATTTACCCAGCAACAGCAGAACTACAAATACCACAGAGAACAACTTAAACTAAGGAGAGGATCAGGCTGAATTAAGTGAATTATGATGTAGTCAGAGTTACTGACAGAGGCTTCAGAGTTATCCAGCCTTTGGGGCAATACTTTTGTAATCACTGAGACTAAAGACAAACAAACCTCCAGGTACAGAGAATGTGCCATCTCTGTGGATCTTTAGGAACAATCTGTCCTTCCTAATGACCAGGGGATGGATTAGTCAAAGCCCTGCACAACACAGCTATTTTTTGGTCTATAATCACAGGAAGATAGGTGTGATCAGGTTTATTTGGATTATTTTGTTGTGACTTCAACATTTGGATTTAGTTGTTGCTGGCACCTGATATTTTTAATCTTCAGGGATAAAAATAATTTTTAAAAAGGTCATAAAAGAAAGGAGTAATAATGCATAGGGTATCTATTATTTGGAAGATTTTAATATATTAAGATGCTAAAACTAAAAATAGCCGTTGAAGATCTTCAACCTTCACTGGGCTGATCATCCCCAGCAAGGTTTCATGATCAGTTTTAGATGGCTTGAGTCTGGAAAAATAAGGGGGACTGCATTCCATATAAAGGATAAAAAAATGCCTGATTTTAGATTTTGAATGTATTAGGTAAGTTTTTCATGTTACAAGAAGCAAATAATCCCAGGTAGGTATTCAGTAGATTTATTGTAAGATGTAGTAGAAGTTTATTAAAAGTAGGTGAATGAGATCTTCCTCTTTAAAGAAAGGGAATGTGAATTTTTCCTAACTCCAGGTGTCACTTCAGCTAATAAAAACCTGCCTTTGCTGTGATATCACAGCCTCTTTCTGCATGTATGAAAGCAGAGTTTTATCATCCCTCAAAATTACAGGAGAGGAACAGGGGAAAATGAACAGATGCAAACCAGGCAAGCCGTGAGAAGATTTTATTTCTCAGTATTTCTCTTGTTATGGAATCCCCTGTGTAGTTTTCCACTGGTTTGCCACGAAATCTAACTGGGAAGAGATTGGATGGATTTGGCACACACAGGTGTTCTTCTTTCCACTGCAGGGACTGCCCTTTATCCAGGGAAAGGATGGGCAGGGAACCCCCTGCTGCATTTTGAGAGGAAAAGAGAAAGGACTGGCCTCATCATCAGGCTTAAGATCTGTTACTTCTCCTGTCCAGGACTCAGGGTTCAGAATGTTATTTCATAATATTTTGTTCAAACTTGTGGACTGTGCAGTTGAGTTTGTTGCTTCAGTTAAATGCTTAGATGTGCTTGGTTACCTTCAGACTTCACCAAAGGAATCACTGGATAAGAGAAGTGTTAACAATGTCTGTTTTGGGAAACAGTGGTACAGGTGCTTAGCAATAATTAGCAGTACTGCACCTCAAGTCTGATTTTACTCCTATCAAAGTGTGCTTCCACTGTATCCAGAATGTTCTTATGTGGCCATTTATCAAACCTTCCCCAAGCATGTTCTAAAATCTAGTTTTGTTCACACTCTTATTGCAATCTCTTACCCAGCTGGTAACATTTTTTCCATGCATTTGGATTCTCAGTCCTCATAGCACTGATATTATTCATGAAGAATGAGGTTTTAAGCAATTATTGATTATGTAAGCCCAGTCCTGCCTTCATTGCTGAGGTAACACCCACTGACACTTTCTTCCAGGCCTGTATCTACCTGTAAAAAAGAATTATAGCAACAAAACTCTCCAAAAAGAAATGACCAGACAACCTTGGAAATGTGGCAAGTCCTGTGGGAAACATGCTATGGTGCTTGGATACATGCTGGATCCAAAGGGGAGCAGAGAACAGCTGGAGGTTCATATTTTAGGTCTTCATCTTCTAAATAAAGCCATTGAGTGGCTGTGGCTATAAATTAAAGATGCAGTTAATTTAGAACTGTTCTTAGTGGCACAGGAGGTGAAATGCAGCCCAGTGCTGGCATCACCAGAGCCAACACCACCCTTGGGTGTTTCTCCTGCATCTTTCCTGTGGCTGAGCCAGTGGCACACACAGGGCTCTGGAGACACTGCAGAAAGCTCCCTGTTCATGGTGTTAATTCAGCCTCTCACATCAGCCATCCCAGGGATCAGCCCCTTATCCAGCAACTGGCAAAATGCCATCAAATGACTGAAAATGAGGAATTGAGAGAAGGGGAAATCAGTTTTGGTGAGGATGTGCAATACTCAGGATGTGTTTTTCCGTAGTTCCTTGTGCAGAGTGCTTTACAAACACATATTAAGGCATGTTCCCTCCCTCAGTGCTTAAAAGGCAGACAAAGGAAATCATGATATCCATTCTGCACAGAAGCACAGAGGGATTGGCAGAGAGATTAAGAGAAGAGCATGAAGAAGGGTTGAAAACATGGGCAGAATCTCCAGTCCAATGCCTCAGCCATGATATCTTTTCCTTAGCAGCTATGCTTTATTTATAATGAGACTTGGGATTTTATATATGCTTTATTTATAATCAAATTCCCCAGCCTCAAAGCCCCAGGAAAGATTTCACTGTGGATGTTTGCTATTTCACTGAAAAATCATCTGATTTCTGGTTTTCAAATAGAGAGCAAGTGCTGCCTAATGGCTTTTGTATTAGGAGGATATTCTCATTTTCCACATGCTGTCTAGCTCTGGTTGCTGAAGATTAGTTTAGAGAGTGCTCTTTGGAATAAGAAGAAAGGAAGAAAAAAACATCACAGGGGGCTAAACCTGATAAGTAAGACTCAGTATGATATATGGCTTTTCCTCAATGTTTTCAGTGGCAAGGAAGCAAGAAGTTACATGAGATTCTAACTTTTTAGAGACGCTTGGCCAAAACTGAGAGAGCTACAATTTGTTCTGTGGGAAGCTGGAGCTGGGAGATGTGTCCAGGGGAAGCTCCTGTAGACCAGGAGCTTCTGCTGTCTCCCAGCAGTCCTGGTGCTTGCAGTTAGATGATTATTAAGTAGGATTTGCTGCTTTGGTATGCAAGCCCCCTTGGTGTGAGCAGAAAACAGTGTCTAAACATCCAAGAGATGAGTTGGGTAAAGGGCATGCACACAGCACAGACTTCAAATGTCAGTAACATACCTTGTTTCTATAGCTGGATACCCATGGTAGTTTAATCTTATTTTTTCTTGGCAAGATCAAGTAGGCATCTTGACTGAACAGACAGAATGGAACAACCTATACGCTTTTCAGATTTCACAGGAGAAAAAAAATCCAACAAAACCCTTGAACTGCTTATTTTTATTCCTTTTGTTTAGTAATTTATTTTTATTGCCACCTTTCTTTACACCCTTAGACTCAAATAGCTATTGCTTGGGTTAGGTGGACTAATGGTCTAATGGGTCAGGGGATCAGAGACCTTCTGAAGGGCTCAGACCACCCACCCTTCTCCTTTCAGATCTCACAAATTTTAAAAAGATATATTTCTTCAGGCTTTGGAAGGTTGTTTTCTCAACTCCCACAGCTAGGAAGGTCCTCCTTTGATTGACAAGAATTATGGCCAAAATCCATTGAGGAATACCCTGGAAAACCTGAAACATCCAAGTATTTTTTCTTGTCAAATCTGATGTGTGCTGAATATGTTACTTTGCATGTGTCAATATAAATAGATATGGGAAATTGTGAAAATGCCCTTTCAACTGGTAATGATATTCAAAGGGATATGCAAGCTAAACTGAAACCCTAGGTAGTAAAATTCCTGCTGTTGGGAGTGGAAGAGATTCAATCTAACTTTTTTTGTCTAGAGAATGTTAGGAACTTACCTAGGGTACCTAATACAACTTTAATTCCTGGAGACAGAAAGACATATCTAGAGTTAATTTGTCCTGCCATAGGATTGATGAGGCTATGTATATATATATNTAAGTCCACAGAAAACCTCTGTAATTGCCCATCATGAGATATGAAGAGGGTTTTTTTAATTTCCAGCCCTGGAAATGTAGATAAACTGTTCACTTGCCAGGAGGCAAGACCGGATCTTACAGGTCTTCACTCTTATTTCACATGATCCCTCACATTCAAAAGTAAACTTAAATCTCCCAAATACAATTCTGAGCTTTACAAATGCTTTAAATTCTGTGCTTTACAAGTTCTTGTAAGGATTCATCTTTTTGTTGGGGGGAAAATTATTTGCTGAAGAAGAAGTGAGGAAGAGAAGCAGGGGCCTCAAGATATGGGAGAAAACTATGACATAGTTTTCAATCTCTTGATTTAGATGGTTTGGCTTGCCCACATATCATAAACACCTGTGCTTGTTTCACTGAATGAATTAATTACCACATCCCAAACACTCAACCTTGAGAGGCCACAGGAATCACAACCACCCAAGACATAGAACTCCTCTGGGAGAGTAGCAGTGTAGCTGCACTTAGCCTTACTCATGTCCATTTGCTCAATCTGTAAAACCTATACATGCACCTATTTAAACTGTGAACTCTCTCTGTATAAAGTTTCTGGTGTTTTTGAGGCTTTTTCACACATTAAAGCAGTTAGGCATTGTTGCTCATCAATTGACAAGGAGATACAAAATGGGTATGGATTTTCTGCTGGAAGCAGTCACAGGAGCAATTTCAGATACAAGAGAAACACATGCAAGCGATCACATGTGGGGGTAAGATTTACTGCATCGTGGATTTAGGAGTTTTTAATCCAAATGGACAGACCAACAGCACTGAATTGTTGCTTTGGAGCCTTCCCTGGTGCATCAGTAGATGACAGCAGCTTTGCTGCTGCAGCGTGCACAGCCCCTTTCCTGACTCCCACTGGAGGACAGCAGATGACCTCCTTGCCACCAGAGCAGCATCAGATTCACCTCTGGCCCACCCAGTTATGTACCCAAACCAGCAACCAAATGAGGGAAATCCAAGGCTGACTCCCACTGCTCTCCCCTCTTTTGGCTGGGAGCTGCTATTTTCTTCCTAGCCCCAGTGCAGGGCAGAGTACAGCAATAGTGAGGGTCTTTGCTTTCCTTTCAGCAGCTGCACCACATTACTTCTGAGTGCAGGAAGGAAAGAGGTTGTTAAAAACGTAGAAAGGGTTGGAAATTCAGATTGCAGGAATAGATGACTGAGAAAAACAAGATGGAGAGGTTTCTTCCACTCCAAATAATGAACAGTGCCCCTTGAAAGAGATCACTTGATTATGGTATCATATTGTATTTTCTACCTTTTTTAGTCAGACATTATTACTCATAAACTAAATACTATGACCATTTTCTAAGAGCTGAGATCATGCCTAGAAATTGGTCCAAACATGACTAGACATTGTAATTCATTTTTTTCAAGGCTTTTGCTAGCCAAGAGCTGACATCTGTACTGAAGTGGAAAGGATTTTAGAGAGGATGGGTTGTTCCTACAGAAACTGTTGTGTCATTTTCAGAATGCTGCTGAAATGAATGAAGGTGTGCATAGCCTCCTTTCTTTCAGAAGAGATCATCAGCCTGTGCTTTCCAGTGTGAAATGTAAGGATTTAATATGGGGGGTTAGCTGTATTTTATAAGAGGGAAAAAACAGAGCTACCTGGTGAATTAAAGCAACGTAAATTCTTCATGATGGGCTTTTTTGGACTGCAGGCCTTTGGCACTGCAGACAGCACCTCTCAGCCTTCCTAACCCTGAGCTGAGGTTTGGGTCATTTGTATGCCACTGAAATGCTTTTGTGGTGCATTATAGTGGTTTTCTTTAATAAATGTGTACTCCTCCTGTTTCCCTCTGACCAGCACTGCCGGGTTTAGAACCAAACTGGATTTGTGTGTGCACAGCCAGGGGACTGGAGCTGCTCCAGCACCAGGTCTGGAGCCATTCTAACTCATGCCTGGCTTTTCCAATATGTTTTTATAATCATGCTTAATTATGGGCATGAGAAACAACTAATTACCGAAGCTCATGTCTTTCTTGCTCCAAGAAAATGTGCCATGGCTATTTTGCTTATCAGATTTTGCAACCCACACAACGCCTGTCAGCAGAAAAGGTGCCCAACATGGAAAATATTATTTCCTTCTCCCGAGTGTTTAGTATAACAATATCAGCATTGACCGTTGTGTACTTTGGTATTATTTTCCTTTCCTGCTTATAGTCCCTTCTCATGTTTCTCCATCATTTTAGGCCCCTAATAGGGATAGGATGAACCCATTGATGTCGGCACATGGAGGCCTGCTAGTGGCATGCCTTTGGTTTTAGTCTCCTAGCAGCAGCCATTCATGTTATGTGGGCTTTCTTTTTTGGGCATTGCCCACCCCTGAATCTGACTTCAGGCATTTTTCACTGCCTGTTCTGCATGAATAGCCACAGGCCTCTTGCCAATTGTCCCCCCTCCTTGAAAGCCAGCCTCAGCCAAAGGCCTTTTCAAGTGTGATCCCAGAGTGCCACACAGGCTTTCAGGGTATTGTTGTCGAGATGAGGGCCCTGCACTGGAAAGTGGGGTCAGAAGAGAAAGCACAATAAGGGGTGATGGAGGCTTCATGCAGTCCTCAGATGCTGGCCTGTTTATTAATTTACAAAACTAATGTCACTGTCTTTAGAGGAGAGATTGAGTGAAAAAGATGCCCTTTGAAGAGAAGAACTGCTTTTGATGCATTACCAAAACACTGCTCCCCTTATTAAATTGATTTTATGGCAGAAAGTACAGCTAATAAAATTTCAGAAACACCAATAAAATATTGAGGGTCTGGAATCAGTGTTTTCTTTTTTTCCTCATCAGCTCGGACACAATTCATGTTAATGGATTTTACAAGCTGTCCTTGGGCAAAAAAAAAAAAAAAAAAATCCTTAAATTTGCAAATATCTGGTCTTCCTTATGCATGTCACACAGACTATTAGTCAAGACAGTACAATAGTGCAAGCTCTTTAGCAGAGCTCTCCTCATACATAACATAATGAAATATTCAAGCAGAATTTGTTTACCTCTCGGTGTTTTTGGGGGGGATCTAAAAGGGTAGGGGTTCATGAATCTTGAACATAACATACAAAAGTGGCTTGACTCGTGAGGAAATTCAGAGCTGGGTTTGAATGTTGCTCCTGCAGGCAGTGTTGGTGCAGATTAGTGGATCTGGGCAAGCAGCTCTCTGATCTGTCCCTGTCACGTGAGAATGGAGTCCTGTTGTCCGGTGGGATTTAAGGTTTGCCCTGCATGTTTTAATCTAAGAGCAACCTTGGGAATAAATGTGGTTTTGTGATTCCTTATTCCTTCCTTTACCTTCCTTCACCTGGTCAAAGGCCAGGCTGGCTGCATCCCCCTACAGCCATGCTCATGGTGGTTTCATTTTGCCGACCGGTGCCACTCCACCTCCCGCCTCCCCAAAAAAAGGAGATGCTGCTCTCTCCATCTCAGACCAGCTCAGGAAGCAGTGGCTTGCACCCAGCTGAATCCTGTTCTCTTATTACCCCAAGAAACCAAACCAGGAACAATCATCTTCATCTGCAGAGGCCTTGTCGCTTCCACAAGTGGTTGTTGCTGTAAGCTGCCAGAGATCTGGGATCCTCATCATTGGGGAATGATCTGCTCAGGACTGAGGTCAGGGAATTCTGAGGCCACAAGCGTGAAATCCTCCAGCTGGAACTAAGGAGAGTTGTCATTAGACTTGTATCCTCTGCAGGCTGGAGGCAGAAGGAAGGTGTTCCAGTCTGACCAGTGAGTTCCAGATCGATGCAAGATGAGGAGTTTTAAACCCGTGGCTGCAAAGGTGCGATTGAATTTTAACTGCTTTCAATTAATGGAGATCAAAAGAGACTTTTGTAGTTGGACAGTCCTTCAAAAGTACCAGACTTCAAGCATAAATCTGTCCAGTCTGCCTTTGTTTTTCATAACTTGTCTTGCCATGTTTGTTAATTATGGAAGGCATTTAGGACTTGCTCTGTCTCATCCAGTTTCTTCTCTTCTGCAGTGCTCCAGCAGTGAAGTCAGCAGTTTTACAATCCACTGCCTTGGACCTGGAAAGTCATTTATGGCCTGCAAGTGGGTGTGAATTGCTAATGGTAACATTTTAAGTCTGCCCTGTATGCAAAGCATTGGAGATTGATCCATGGAACAAAAATAGTTATAATCTACTCACCTTCCTAGTAGTAGGAAATAGTTCAAAAGCTTCTTATCTCTTTTTAAAATGATAATCCAGGAGAAATTAGTTTATGCTGAGGAATGTTCTTACCTGAAAGCAAATACCAGAACATCACCCTGTATGATAGGCACTGGTAACATTTAATTGTATGTTTATTTTGGTTTTCAGCTCTGCTGCAGAGAGATTCACTGATTAATATGAGTTCAACATTACTCTTCATGCCGCTATCAAATGAGTGCTCTCAGATTAATGTATTTGGTTATAAATATAATCATTTGAAGCATAAAAATGCTGGTTTTTTTCTTGAATAGGACACTATTATTTGGTATATGTATATTGATAGCTAATTCCAAATTGTTTTTGTTTGAGAAAGACTTGGTAGATTTTCAAACACATAATTTGGTGAAGAATTAGGAGACTGGTTAGTGAATTATTCTGTGATTTTTTAAAAAATAATTTCATGTCCTTTTCTACTTGCAGTTGTCTGATATGAAGATACTGTACCTTAGTAGAAAGGTGTGAAGGGCTTTTGCAGAATTCATCCTCTCATTAAAATTAGCTAATTTGAAAATGGCTCCCTGAATTAGGTTAAGAAGTCAGATCACCCAGCCTTTTGCAGTGCTTTTCAGTCTCAACAGTCAAGGTAAGTAAATGGGCCAAATACCTTCTTTCAATGTTGTCATGTCTTCCTTCTCTTTTATTAATTAAGAATGTAAAAATAAAAAGTTGCTAAATTGACATTGCTTCAGTGGAGGCTGAAAGCTACTAACTGTGCCTAAAGATTCTCTAGGGAACACAGCAAAAAAGCATACCTGGGGTGCAGGAATAGGCATCAAACAGTTCTGCAGCCTGTGGTGATAAATCCAACACCCCCAGACAGTTTGGAACTTGCCTGTACAAGATCTGTTTATTTTGGCTTTGAGTGGAAGAGAGAATTTGTCCTCTGTGTGTAAACAACCACAGACAATAGGATGTCAATGAATGTATTTCAATATTTACCTTTTCAAAATTATTCAAATTAACCACAGAAAAGTACTGAGAGAGAAATATGACAAGTACCAGTAAAGCTCTCATTAACTACTTCCCTTCTTTTTCCTCATGAACAGCAATAAATAGTCAAAGAACCCCGGAAAGCTACTCTGGCAAACTTGCCACTTCCATGGCAGGAATAAACACAGCCATGACCAGGTCAAGAAAACCCCCAGTGTGGGGAGAGGTTTTATGATGGCTTAGAGGCAGCAATGGTTTAAAAAAAAAAAAAAAGTGTCTGGTGAATGTAGGGGTTGGAGTAATCCTCAAACATTCAGCATTTTGGTTCAGATAACAAGCTGAATAGCTTATCTGGAGATTTCTGAACTTCACTGAGGTAAAGCTCAAGTGACAATCTTAATGTGACATTTCAAACTTCTGCTTCTGGTCAATTAAAAAATAAAACAAGAAGTGCAAGAATGAAATACTTCCTTAAAAAAGAAGTTAATTCAATGTGCTTTAGAGTTAACTGAGTTTTGAATTGGTTAAGTTCAGATTTAGGTGTGATTTTGGACCATTTAATGCTTATTTTAAACCATTATCTGTTCTCTAAATAGTCGGGGAAAATTTTGTAGCTACCTGGACAGTATCTATATCAGATTCCAAACACAACATGAGGTTAGCATTAAGTGGAGTTAGTAGTGCAATTTTCCCCATCCTTTTTTTTTTTTTTTTTTTTTTTTTTTTTTTTTTTTTTTCTTTTNTCCTTCACAGCTATTCATCACCTGAAGGATAAAGGAAAAGAGAGAATGGGCAAATCAAAATGAATTTTTAGAAAACAAAACCAAACAAATCTGTCTTCCCTTATCAGACACTGTTTTCTTTTCCCTCCACAACAATAGATAAACTGCCTGAGAAAATCAGGTTAAATGAAGAGCAGTGACATTGTGATAACTGTGCACAGAGACTTCAAACAAAGTGGACAAGCCATGAGGAAAAGACACTTGGTGAGGAAAAGACGCTTGGTGGTGTTTTGCAATGGAAAGAGCTCAGTGTTGCTGAGTTGGGTTTTGGAGACCACGTGAAATCCTTCTGCAACTTTCTCTGCAGATTCTGCTTTTGCTAACTAAAAGCCATGCTGTTTTATCCTGGATGTAATGAATGTGAAAGCACCAGTGAACAGGGAATGCCCAGATCTCACCACCATACACACAGCCTTGCTGCAGATGTGGAGGAGCTGCTTCTCTACTTGACGATAATCTGGTGTGGGTTGTGATGTCTCAAAGTTCTCTGTGGCACCTGCTTGTCTTTCTGCCTCTTTTCAGCAATTTTAGAAAGGCTTATGGTTTTAGCACAAGGCTTTTGGAAAGGCTCAGCTTCCCCCCCCCAAAAAAAAAACCCTCAAGAGGTAGATGAATTTTCAGAGGGAAATCTGGCTCTGTATCTTGCAGTGGGAGGTCACAGATACAGACTGGGCTGTAAAATGCAATTATTCAAATGACAGCTGTGTTGTTTAGAAATCCTCCCCTCAAATGTAATGCCTGAGAGTCCGAAAAAAAATCTTAATTCTGCTTTTGAGTCCCTTTAATTTGCTCATACTCATGGATGTCATCTCCTGGGTCCTGCCTATGTCCTCCTGTCTGTCCTGCTCCCACTGAGGGAGTGCCTGAGCCTGGGTCTGCAGAGAGACTTGGGCAGAGTTTTGTTACCTCTGAATCCCTCATGCATGAATTGATTTCATTGCTTGAAATTACAACAACGAGCTGTTTCACCTCAAAGAGACTTTGTTTTCTGTTCTTTTTCTTTGCAGAGTAGTTTGAAATGACCAGAGGATCCACAGGGATGGAAGGATTGAAGTGCTCTGAAGGTAGGAAGGTATGGTTTCAATTAATATTCAGCTTTGGCAGAGTCAAAATGTTTCACAAAAACTCACAAATTCAGGCTTTAAGGTTCGGTTTTGGTTCTTTGTTTTGGGAGAAATATGACATGAAAACCTGTGGGATTTTTTAAAAGCATACAAATCGATTTTTTTAAATGTTTGAAAAAATTTGGTTTTACTTTATGGTGAAACAAAAGCAACGCTGGGGGTTCAGAAATAGTGCAGGAACAAATTTGGCATCCATTGGCTATTTCCTTGAAATATAAACATGGAAACCAAAGAACCCATCTGATTACCTTGGTGTTATTGCTGTCTTCTGAGCTCTTCCACTCTGGAAGTGTGACTGATCTGTAACACTTTAAATGGTAATAAAGTGTTAGGAATAAGATTTCTGTGTGGTCCCTGTGCCAGCATCAGAGAAAAGATCCAATGCAGCTAATCTGCTCAAGTTTAATGAATGTCCTGCTGACTTTTAAGGGAGCTGGCTGTCTGACTACCCTCTGAAACTTTAAAAATCTCCTCCTATTTTTGTAGAATTTTGTCAGGAAACCAGATTGAGCAAGCCCATATAGAAAATGCCATTCCCGTTCCTACAGGTTTCCACAAGACATTTGACCCCTCCCCTCCCTTTCTTTCTTCTTTTTACACCTCTCTGGAATGCAGATATTTTGGTTAATTCTCTCCAGCTGTCACAGAGTCGCACAGGAAAATGACCTCGTGGAGTGACCACTTCCCCTATTCCTTGACTTAAGTAGATTTTTTTTTTTTCCTTCTGAGCTTTCACCACATCATCCAAATCACTGTCTGGTGTCTTTCATGAGTCAGGAAAAAAGAAGAAAAAAACTACCACCTTCTCAAAAAAAAAAAAAAANCCAAAAAAAAAAAAAAAAAAAAAAAAAAAAAAAAAGGAACCTAATCAGATCATTTTGGGTTGGTTTTATCAATTTACATTGGTATTTCAGAGCACTTAGTGCAGCAGAAATTTAACATTACCCATTCCCACTAAAAAATAGAGAGATATTAATATCTGGATGTTTTTCTTCTAAGAATGATTTTCATCACAAAATTACTTCATTCATTTAGTAATGACAGTAGCCTTAGAAAGTCAGAGGGTCAGACCCCTTAGTTCTTTTGTTCTTTTCAATATATGACTCAGAGGGGAAAACTTTATTGTGGGAATTGTGTATTAAATTTAGTTTTCTGAAATACTATTATGGGAAAAAACAAACAAACAAACAAACCCAGGAAAGACCTGTATGCTAAATACCTATGGCTCATGAAATATGTAAAGATGTCCATAATATGTATATATCTCAAAAGCTAATATTTTATTAAGCACCAAGGACCTGTTGTTAAGCATGACTTTCCCCCTTCAAGTTCCTCCTCTGTTTTTGTGAATACCTGGTTGGGGCTTGTCAAACACCAAGGATTTGCACAACTTTTCTTCACTCTAACATCTCTTCATATCCTCTGTCTTATGTTCTGGATGAGTATCCCAAAATCTTGGTGTTTTCTGTAGCAGTCTGAGAATTTTCCTCCAGGAAATTGTAATGAATATGTTCTTTTTTGGTGTCCTTGTGTTTACATGACTGCTTCAGCAGTCCAAGGTGAGCAGGTTGTAACTGTGCCTCATTTCTCTAATCTTTCAAAGTTAATATTTCCACATGCTATTTTTGTAACACAGATTTTGCAACTGTTTAATTTCAGAATTTTGGCACCATTTTCTTGGTACAAGCCCCGGCAATTTACGTGTTTTATAAGGAAATTCAAGATAGATTTTCGTGGTTTATGGTGTTAAGCAGGTATAAATATATGCCTGATAAGGTCCAAAAGCAGGTTACTCTTTTGCAGTGACAAGATTTTGGGCTTTTCTGTCCTGTGTGTGCAATATGCACCTGGCAGAGTGATGACCTGGCAGATTTGAATGGGCAGCCCGAGGTGCAAGGAGCCAAGTGTGGATTGTGGAGGTCCCTGTGGCATGAGCCTGGGATGTATCCCATGGAGCTGGGCTGAATGGGAGATAGAAAATAGGATTTCATCATGTCTTGAAGGCTGCCATGAAGGACCTGAATTAGGTTGAATTAAATGAGAGAAATCATGGTATTACTGATGAGCACTTGGTTTATAACCCTATTGATGGTCCTGCTGTTGTGTAAAAACTCATTAAATCCCTACTTTCTCTGTGCATTTGTGACTATACATTGCAGGGATGCCTCAGCCTAAAATGGGATCATCCTAGCTTGGAATGGGGCTGTGTATTCCTCCTCTTCAGAGCTGCTGAAATATGTGAGAAGCACATAAGGGAGTAGGAAAATGCCTCAAAATTGCATTCTTTGGCTTGTATGTGTGCTGAAAGGCTCGACTTTGTGAACAATCCCATTTATTTCAGTGGAAAATCTTTCAGAATAAGCTTTGGATGAGATTAGGAAAAATGATGGCATCTTTTCCTAAATGATTCCTTTTTGCCAGAGCTGAATTTTTACAGCTGAAACTTTTGGAATTTAAGAGGTCTGATAAACAGGTTTCCCAAGCCTTTCTAATCTTAATCACAGAAGTAAAGGAGAATGGTTCTCATGGTATAATAATCTTATATCCATGCTCTGTTTCAAATGCTTGCTTTGCACAGGATGGAAAACACTGATAATAATAGTAATAATATTAATGATAATAATAATAATAACAATATCATCATTAATGATATGGATGATTGGTGTAGTATCCATTTTCTTGGAATTAGTACCTGTCAAATAGTATGATTGATTACTTGATTACTTCGCTTCCCCTCTCAAAGAGACACACAAAATTTCCAACTTGAAGATTTCTTTTTAAAGATCTGCCAATAGATAAATGAGTGCTCCTAGTAAATCATTTAAGCCTGGAAGGTGACCATCATGTTTATGATATTAACATGTGTTCTTTGTACCTGCTATACACATATAATTACATAAACATCTCCCTCTTAACTTAGATAGATTCTTTACCTTTCAAACTCTGGAAATTCTAGGAGGAAAAGAGGGGATGAACCAGAGAATGAATCCCATATTCCAGCTGATCATTGTTTCCTCACATGTATCTGTTTCAGGAAAAGACTTCAGCATGTGTTTAGCTTTAAGCCTGTGCTCAGGTCTCACTGGGTTTAAACATGCACTGGTCGAGGATGCTTTCTTAAATGGAAGCAATATGTTATCCCACTGAAATCCACTTGATTTGCCAGCTACATCCCTCCCTCCTTTGCACAGAGGTGATTTCCACAGGCATCTGTAAAGACAAGGAAAACTGAGGTCTTTAGAGCAGCTCCTACCTCCAGAATGGTCTTGGATCTCTGTGGTACAAAGTGCAGTCTTCTTCCAGTGCCAAAGCTTTTTCCTATCAAAATAAAGTTAACGTAGCATAAAGAGACTGCAGGCTTCTTTTGTAGTCTATGGGAAAATAATAAATCACTTATTAGGGTACTTTTGCACTGTCCCTTTTTCCCCCTGTCTTTACCATCTGACTGTTTTCTCTAAAGACCAAGTCTGCACAAATGCAGGAGAAGCTGCTTTATTTTGAAGGGGGAGAATCAAAGGTGTTGAGAGTGACAAGGTCATATTCCCCTCGGTCTCCTGCACTTAGGCTCCTTTCAGCTTGGTTTTTGGTGACAAACTGCACAGCTGCAATGCCTTACATTTACCAGCCTGCATGTATGAAGGATGTGTAATGTTAACTAAACCCTCTCCCCTCCCTCATGGAAGACCACCCTGCCTGCAAAATCTCCAGAGGAAAGCACGGCATGTCCTGATCAGAAACTGCCTTTGTTGGCAGAACTACACTATGTTGCATTAACCAAAGCAGCATTTTTAAAAACATATTTGATGGTGGCTGCTTTCTATTTAAATATCCACTTTGCTTGTATAAACGGATCTCGTTCGGTCTTTACATCCCAACATCCCAGGGCTATCTGAAAGCCTTGTTAACATTCAGCATTGGAAATTGTTTCAAGCCTTGCACAAAATCCTCAAAACCTGATATGCTCTGGGCAGAAAAAGGGCTGGATTCTCCTTTGCAGTTCCCTAGACAGCAAATTTCTCTGGGACAACATTTCTGGTGATGCAAGTTTTCCCTAATTGCTCCTCAGCACTGACAGTGCAGTTTTTCTATTGGGTGGGAGCTGTTACTAAGCAAAAGTCACTTTCAAGGCTCGTTTTGCTTCTCTCACGTTGGTTTGTCTGTGCCTTCACTTGTTGCTGTATATTCCCTGACTTGTCTCCTGAGCAGAGAGTAACACAGCCCCCAAAAACTGCATTTGTGGTAGCAATTAATCACATTGTGCTGGACACAGCCACTTACTGGCTGTGAACACAACTGAGATCCTTGGGTCTCTAGTTGGACATTGAAAGGGAACACCTGGGATATTTGAGTCCAGGGGAGTCACTTTCCATTTGGCCACAACTGCATTTAGAACCTGGCCCTGGGAGACTCGTACTGGCACCACCAGCATATCTGAGGATATAACAAACATACCTGAACAGTATCCTTCTTGTTCCTGCTCAAATCATGGATGTGAGGCTTCTTGCTTCAACTGCTCCTCTATACACATGTCAGCACAGCATAAAACACAATGTCTACACAGGCTACTTGAACTTGCAAGGTGCAAGATTTGTAGAACTAAACCCTTCTCTCTCCAACGCCATTTCTGCAGTGTAATTTCACTCAAAACAAATAAAACAAACCCTGGTTTACCTCTGAACAACCTCAGGGACACTTGGCTAATCTCAAGGTGTTGGGTTGAATCCCATGTTAGGAAACTAAAATTTGATTTGGTGCTTTCTGACGAGTGATTTACCCATCAGAAAGGTCTGGGCTGTAGGGCCAGTGGTGACAATGAGCTGCTTCTTTGCTGTGTCCCAGTTTTCTCAAGCGTGTGATGGTTGTAATTAAGTTAATTTACCTGTCTTGGATACTGTGACAAGTAAATTGCAGGAGGGCTTATAAAGGGGTATCACATGTGTGGTTCTAGATGTGAAGTCTCCAGGTTTAGACAGCTACTTTTGTAGGTCCCTGGAGAAGTGTCTCTCTTTTCCTCCCCACAATCCCTTCATTCCACAGTGCATGGAGTAGTGGCCATCCTACATCAAAACCTTGACCCTTTTTTGTGCATCTGTCTGGGGTTTTTCCATGGTGAGAGGCAGAACTCTCATCTCTCTAATTCTAAAATCCTTTTCTTCAAGAAAGGTGAGTTTTGCTCTTTGCAATTTGCAAATGAAAAGACTGAGCAAGGGGGTTAAATCCTGTAGTTTAATAACAGAGATAAGAAGCATGGGAACAATACAGATGGGGAGAAATTTCAGGCCTCTGGAAGGGTTCAGGATCACCCTGAAAATTCACCTCAAGGCTGAACAATGCATTCCTGTGCATCCAGAAGTGTCTGCTTCCCTGTGTGTCTCCTTATAAGCTGGTGTAAATCCTCACAAAGCCAGGTGCAAATGTCATTATGGTAATAATGTTCAGGGGTTTTATTAGAGCACATTTTCCATCCTGATTCTAACCCACTCAAATGTCCATGGAATATTACCCCAAATTTTCTTTCTTGTTGTATATAATTCCCCTCACCTTCCTGTGAGATTTAGGACCAGCTTTTGGATCTATAGAGGAGGTAGTTGGCATCCTCACTTTACACTTCCACCAGCTCCTATCTTCACTGGGAATGGAAAGACTAACATCTGCCAAGTTTCATGAAAGCTTTCTGGACTATGAGGATTTTGGCCCTTAAAAGGTGGTGGTGATTTTTAGAAAAGGTTCACAGAGGTCACGTCCATGTCTTTCTGTATGCAAAGCACAGGAGATTTTATCCACTTTGGTAAAAAAAAAATAATCATACATATTTATTTAATCTACTTCCTGTGGTAATGTTGAGTACCAATGAAGCTAAGGAGAGAGTCAGAGCTGGGATGACTTTCATTCACTTGGCAAAAAAGGGGAATAAAACTTCATTAGCATAGCACACTCTGTTAGGTCCCATACTTTTACCCCTCAAAGGTCTTCCTGTTTCCTTGTGTTTTGATAAAGTGGCTGATACGCTGCTAAATTGCTGGGAAAGTTAGAAATAACATTAATTTAATGAGGGAGTTAGATTAAAAAATACGCCATAGAGCTGGACTGCTGCTTTTTAAACTGCTTGGCATTCCTGATGCTGGGTCTTGGTTTCTGTAGCCATGCAGCATATGAATCAGAGAGAACCCACCCTGTGCTTTGGCATAACTCTTAAAAGACTGACAGTTCCTCTTTCTTCTGTAGTAATTAAACAAGTAAAAACTGGTTAGTTTGGTTAGCAAATATAAATGTGGAAAATATTCACAAATACATATCACTGGGCGTGTGTGTCTAAGGAATCTGGATGAGCTGTGGTTGGACTCTCCTTTCCCACATTCTTACAACAAAGGTGCTTTATCCAACAAAGCAATCTGGGCAAGGTCTTTTATTTCAGCTAATTCACCTTCTCTTTTTCCTTTGTAAGGGTTGAAGGTTTGCTGATAGTGCAGCTCAGGGCAGCCATTGACGACAGGATAGGGATAGGACTCTGCAAGGGGAAAAATAAGTTAAAACCAGGATGAGACAGGCCCTAAAACTAAGGCCAAGCATACCCTTAATATTTTTTTAAATTTTTTAAACTATTTGACTCTCCTAGTGAGCCTGGCTACCACAGCTCATGGTTTGGGTGCAATTGTAACTATGCAAAGGTACCCCTTATAAAAATCAGTCGTGGAGTCAATAACTATGGTGGTGTCAGTGTGTTTGTGGTGGAAAGGAGAGGTGGTGTGCTCTGGCTACAGGGGCAGGCACCTTCCAAAACACGGCTCAGATGAGTGCAGCTGGACCCCAAAGGGCTGCTTAAACACCTCCAAATTTTGGGAGGAGGCCTGAGGTAAGGACAAGGCAGAGTTTCAAGGGCAGTGTGCTTAATGAGGACCTTCTTGGAGCTTCCATTGACAGTCATGGGACAAAACATAGGAGCAATGTGTTTTACTGATTTTACCATTTCTGCTAGAACAGTTGAGGAGTTGACAATATCTAAAGTAACAGCATGATTATTACCCTGATCTAAAAGAGGCAGCCTGTGACACAATATAATATAATTAATACAATATAACTTGATTGA
Organism: Aegithalos caudatus; assembly: GCA_013389925.1. Classification (NCBI taxonomy): domain Eukaryota; kingdom Metazoa; phylum Chordata; class Aves; order Passeriformes; family Aegithalidae; genus Aegithalos; species Aegithalos caudatus. The sequence goes on from WEIU01004190.1 coordinate 292,041, forward strand.
TATAATATACCAGCTGTCAATACTGAGATAAAGAGATAGAGCCTAATACTTAATAACTAAAATGCAGACTTCTCTTTTTAGTCTAGTGTTGTTTTACTTCAAGTTTCAGGAATACCTATGGCAGTTATGTTGATGATCTGCCTATTGCTTTTTCTGTTTCCCACACTTATTTTCCCCTAACCATCTCCTTGTTAGGTTCATTGTCCACTTTCCTGTTTCTGTAGTTTTCAGTTCATCTCGTGGCTCTTTTCCTAATGCCTGCTCTCCAAAACTGTTGCTACAACTGGCACCTTCCCCATGTACAATTTCTAGGGATCCTGCTTGGATCAGGCACAGGAATGGCAATGACAGAGGTGGATGAAGCTGTTCAGCATATTGGCAGGAAAATCTTGTTAGACTCTTTACCTGGTGATTCAAAAGTTTTCAGAATTCATCAGGCTTCAAACATCATAGTCCTAGAATAAGTAAGGGCAGTTTTAGTAGTTTTGTTTTGTTGTTTGTTTTTTTTTTAGCAAAGTAGCTTCAGTTTATCCCCTTAGGTTATTTTATTTTTCTAAAATTACCCAATTCATATTCGCCTCCCGCAGGGTTCTCTTTTCTCACTCCTGTTTATTACATGCTGAGTTGCCTCCCCTCTAATTTACCCTCACAGTACAACTCTACTAACTAAAGAGGAGAAATTCCTGCTTTATACCAAAAAAGCAGAATTGGTGCCAGATTTTAACTTTGGTGAGCAAAGATTGCTTCTCTTTGCCTGGAATCATCCAGGGATACCACAACTGGGAGCTACAGCCAGACATCCAAATATAACAAATATTTCTGGGTTTGCACGTTACACTTTCCTGCTCCTCAGATTCAGGCTGGGAGGAAGAAGAAGATCAGGAAAGAAAATGTATGCATGAATATTTCAGCAATCTGCTGTGTTAGGAGGGAAAAAATGTAGAGAGCAGATGACTGATTCATGGTGTTTTAGTTGAAAATGTTGTAGCTTTTAAACATTGCCTCAGTGTGGTCGGGGTGCTTACGGTAAATACATTTCACACCAGATGTGGCCTCGACTGTACAGGACTCAGAATTTCCCTGCACACAGCATCTGCCAGTTTTGGGAGCCTGAGGATCCCCAGGTTTCAGAAAGGCTGTTCTTGTTGTAGCTGTCCTGCCCAAGGGGTGCCAGCAAAATGAGCACAGGGGTTGGGGAGGCTGCTGACCCCTAAAAATCTCAGGCTTCAAATAGTCCATAAAACATAGCTGCCAGTGTTCTCCAGCTTGGGGCTGAATAATGCCTTTTGTTCCCAAAGCTCGTGTCTTTGCACTAGGAGGAGCAGGCACCATTAGAAGATGTGATCTTCCATCGACCCCACAACATGCAAGCTCAGCAGAAGCAGAAGGGCCCATAGGACATTTTCCTTTCTGGAAACAAAAAGAAAAGGGTAATAGATACATTGGTTGTGTCTTTATTGGATGCAGAAGTAGAATGGGGACTCCAGCTGAAAAGATATCAGCTGCCTACTATGCCTCTGTGAAATAAACATATGTTATGATTTCTGTCATGCACCTCATGCCATATATCTGCATGATTTCTAGAAAAAAAATCAAAGAAGCAAAAAGAGAAATTAAAAATAATAGGCAATTGTTGACGAGTTGGATGTAGATATGGAGTTACACAATGAAGCTGAGTATACAGAAAATTCTGACTCCATTAGTATCAGCAGAGTGTTTTGCCAAGGGTGCATTGCTTTTGGAACTGAAGCTGGAATTAGGCTTGAATGGGGCAAACACGAAGCTGATCTCAAGCACGTGAATGGGCAGCTCCAGTGAGACCTGAGGAGGAGGCTGTGTGGAGCTGCTGCTGCTGCTGCAAACGTGGGGCTCATTCAGTGCATCTGCACAGAGCTGATCTTAATGCTAGCAATGCCAGAATCTCAGCAATAAAGGAGTATTATTTCACAATATTTAGAATTAAAATCCCACCTTTTTTTCTCTCAGCAGGACTGAGACAGTTTCTGGCAGTTAGCACCATCCTCCCTGGACTGTCCCAAGCTGCAGGCATTGCAGAGCTAGCGTGGCTTTCGCAGCAGGAAAGCTGCAACACCTTGGGCTTTGGGTAAGACACAAATGGTATTCCCTACCTGAAACCAAGAGCAATTTCTTGCCTCTTTGCCAGCTGAAGCCAGTGGTGCTCTGATCTCACTGCTTGGAGCACTCAGGCTGGGTTTGCAGCTGGGATGAGATCCCTGCACACGTTGCAGCCACGCCTCGCTGGCACTGAGTGGATAGTCCAGAGGCTTTGCAGCGTTCTGTGACAAGAGTCAGGCCCAAACCTAGATATGAGCCTTGGCTGCCCAGGTCCCAAAGAGCCAAATTTGTGTTGCTGGGTCTTCACAAAGGCAGACAAATGGGAGGATTTAACCCTGTCTGAATGCGATTTTGGGTAAGTGAGTAATTGATGCCATACTGGTCACAGTGTGTTGGCTGGTGAAGACCACAATAAACTGTGCATGTCAGCTAATCATGATTAAACACTGATGAGGCCAGGCTAAAACTGCACTTAGCTGACATGTGCTGAATGCTATTTGTTCTTGTCTACACCGATTCACATGGCATTCAATGCGGCACAATATAGATAAGCCCTTTGGGAAAAGTGTGGCTCTGGTCAGGCCTCAGTGTTCCCTGACTGGCCAACAGCTGCTCCGAGCAGGTTTATAAAGGGACCACTTACCCATCCTTTGATGGAGAGATAAGCCACTGTAATGTAATTACAACCAGGGAGATGGGAGAGGGGGAAGAAAAAAAAATATGCCAATCATGAAGGGGGTACAGGGAGAGCCTCAGATTCCTTCCAACCTAAACATTGTGGCAAGGAAAGAAGTCTTAATTAGGAAACGTGTAGGCATAGAACAGGAGCCCATCCTAAATGAATTGGGGTGTGATGAGCATAAAGAAAATGCTTTTTAAAAAGATCTTTGACTCCCACTGAGTGCTTGTTTCTTAGACTTCCTTGCCTAATAATGTCAGCATTTAAATGGCCCCAACTCCCAAATAACAAGGCTTTGAAGTTAACACCTCATTGAGGTATAGAGTTCATACGTTTGCTATTCCTATTATTTGGCTAGAAACCGTTTTCTGCATGGCTAGCTTAATAGGGCAACAGAATATTAAGTTGTATAGGGATTGAGAAAGCTATTCACACAAAGGAAAGAGCTACAGACTTCATGTATTTGAACAGAACCTGACAATTAAGAGAAAAGAGCAAAAGTCTGGGAAGTGCCCCGAATCACATAATTGCACGAAATTTTTTCATACCTGTGATATTTCCAGCCAGGCACAAACACAAGGGATTTTGGGCTTGGACTCTGTTAGGGAGTTGTAGTTGTAATTAAGAGAGGAGACGAGGTGTTTTTTGCTGTCCTGCCAAAGTTCTAAAGCTTCAGAAAGTATTCCTGTCTTTAGCAGGACAGAATCAGGATGGCTTGGATTTTTTTCACTGAAAAAGGCAAAAGGGTGCTGGAAAATGATGATCTGGTGCTTGTTGGACCAGTTACTTAGGGAATGGGTGATCCAGACTCAGGTCTCCCTCTGTTGTTTTCCACCATTACAGAGGAACACCTCTGCCACCAGGCTATCACCTATTTTAGAAACTTTTTCTTTTGGTTTCGGCCCCAGCATCCAGCAGGCCTCTAAAAATGCCTTTTTCAAACAGCATCTTCTTGAATACACCAAAAAAATGGCTTTTCATTCATCTGCTTTTTTGGACCAGTTGTCTCCACTCCTGGTAATTCTCTGTGGCGGAACAATTATCCCTGCCCCAAAACAGCTATTCTAAGTCAGGGTTATCTGTGCCATAGAAAAGCCCAGAGCCTGCAGTTAAAGACAGGGCTCTTTGGTACTTGCTGCCATATGGCAGATGTTTTCTTACCCTGAAAAATTCATGAGTAATTTGAACGGTGCAATGGAGAGAGTAAATGATGTTATTAAGCTCATTTTCAGGAGTAAGGGGCTGAATCATAATGTGACATTTCACCAAGGCCATGCAGGGGACTTTGCAGTGCCAGGATTAAACTAAATTGATGGGATGCCCCAGGCTTTGACCACAAATAAAGGTGTCCCCTAAGTACACCTTTACAGAACATAAATTAGGCATTAGAATGATTACAGAAGTTGAAATGGTTTAGAAAAGATTCTCTTGTTCCAATGCCCAGCTGAATAACAGCTTCTACTTCTTTCTTTTTAAAATTTATTTCCTATGATTTTTACAGTTTAGAAAATGCTGGTGATAAAATCATCTTGTGTTTTGGATTCAGGAGATTTCTGGCCATTTATGTCACTCTTTCACTGACACAGGCTAAGCTTATGCTTCAGTTATTTCTCTGAATGTAGCTATAAAACCATTAAAACCACCTACTCCTTCCAGGCTTCAGTGACAGAAGGATTCCACTTTCATTCCTACCTGGTGCAACTATTGCACATCTACTCCACTGCAAACACCACAGCAAAAGCCACATTTGGTATTCAGCTACAAGCAACTGGCACCCATGATTAAATTAGGCAATTATTCTGTATGTGCAACCAGAAGAATCTTCTGTAAAAATATCTCTCTCTCTTTT
>WEIU01004190.1:315527-334285 GCA_013389925.1 Aegithalos caudatus
GGGTGATCCCGGTGACCCTTTACCTCCAGATAATGAGATGTATCCGTGTGGACACGGCAGCCGGCAATTTCCACTATTAAATCTCCGCTGCAGAACTGTTTTGTGGCCATCTCCAGTGCCATCACTGTCCCCCGTGCCGCCGAGGGATGCTGTGCCCGCCGCATCCTCGCAGGGATGCGAGCAGGGGGAGGAAAGATCTTTGTCGTGGGGCTGCGAGACGCTAATCAGGTGTGTTGCTGATTAACTCGGCCTCCTCTGGAATGTCAATGACTCCTTTTCTGCCCCGGCTACAAGTGTTAAGGGATGGAGTGTTTGTCCCTTTCGCATCTACTCCCAGTCTAATTTCCACCGACGAGCACCTGCCTTGGAGTCATTCTAGCCCCTGAGCGTGCCTTTTACATTTTACAGTGTGTGAGGCTTGATAAAAGCAAAGTGCTGCTTTCAAAATACGATGTTAACTACAAACTTTTCCCCTCTTGCCGTGATAAATCATTCTGTGGTCTTGAGAGCCGCCTCCTCAAACCTCTCAGGTCGGGCTAAGGATAATGACAGCTGATAAAACAGCCTTCCAAATTTGTGTTTGTACTCCTTGGAAGAACCTAGCAAAGGTAATGCCAATAGCCTTTTTAGGCATCTTTTTGTGTATAAAACGATTGGATAAAAATTAAAAACTTCCTGTAGGACAGGCAAGAGTGCCCGTGGTTGTCCACTGGCCACGGTTTCTTTCCCTGTTTATTTGGACTATGAACCTTCACAAGACTAGAAAGTCCATTCCTCACTGGGAATATTTTCTCACAAGTAGGACAACATTAGGTCAGACTGACCTAAAGGAAGTTGTTCTCTCTTACATTTCCTTTGAGGTTGTTGTTTTGTTGTTTTTTTTCCTTGAAAGTCACTTGTTTCAAATTGAGGCCATCAGAGATGATTTTCTGTCACAGTCAAAGTGACAGCCACCACATTGTTCTCTTAGTGGATGTTCTGATCTTAATTTCACCTTCAAGCAGTCCCTTTATTTCATCTGCAGACCTTTGGAAAAGTGTGGACTGATCTTATTTGTGTCATGGATTTTCCCTGGAGCACTTGGATATCCCAGATTTTTGAATAGTTGAGCAACTCACCTCTGCCACACCTTTGCCATTATTATCTTCTTGCTTGACATAACCATGATTCTTTTTTTTTTCTAGATCTTGGATTACAAATCAACTGCAACCTCCCCATTTCTTGTTGAAATAAAACGTTTGGGGCTAAATTTTCAGGGACAAAAGCAAGCCAGACAGCAGAATATTTGCAAGAGGGTACATTCCTCAACCAGTTAAGGTTAGAAACAAAAACAAAGCAACTGGCCCAAATGCTAGAAAAATTATCACCTTTCTGGCCCCTGTCAGATCACCAATGGATTTTGGTAGAATAACAGAAATCCCTGGAGTGCTGGACAAGAAGCTTCTGCTGCTTTATTAATTTTCTCCCACCTTGTGTATAATCTTGGGCAAGATACATCTCTGATGTTTACAAATCACTTTCAGATAAATACCCAGGGGAATATCTATTCTCTAGCTGTGTGACATCCATGACCAATCAAAAGCACACGTTTATTAATTAAATTTGTTGCATGCATTGATTACAAACAGGAAATTAGGATTTGTCCTGCCACCTGCTAATATGAGACACTATTTAATAATTTTTGAACTAACTGCTGTTATGTAGAAATGGGGTTTCTTATTGGATTGTGACAGCACAGTTGGCAGACATGGTGGTTGAACAATTTTCATTTAAGAATTGTTTGCTGGATTCCTCTTGTTGGCTCTTCGTGGAAAACTGAATCAGGGAAAAGTGAGATTATGGCAGAAATAGCCAAAATAATGCCTGCAGCTGGGCAGGAGATGGGCAGTCTTCAGGCAGATGTAAAAACATTGCTGGATCCTCTGCACAACCAGAGAAGTATAAAGAGTGAAAAAAATATAAAAAAAACCAAAAAACAAAAAACAAACAAAAAAAAACACTAAGGAAAAGCAGGAGAAATGTAAAGCTTTGAGCACAGAGAAAGGAAAGGCTGGGATTTGGATGATGATTCTCCTACAAAGTGATCAGCAAACTAAAAAGAAACAAGGAATGTCAGTGGAAGTATCTGACTGAGCCATGTTCATCCTTACTGTACCTCCCCACAGCACAGGAGCAAACCCTGACAAAGACAAAGATGAGGGTTTCCCTCTCTGTGCTGTGATTTTTGAATTTGGAGCTAGAGAAGCCCCAAACTTAGGAATTTATCTAATGGATGAGATATGGCTGGAAAAACATTTCATCTGACAAAGAAAGCTGAAAGGAAATGTGCTCTTTCACAATTTTGTTTTCTCCCAAATCACAAAGTGCTAATATTTTTGGCAGAACTGGAATACAGTCAGTTGCCTGCTACTGAGTTTGGGGGACGATTTCATTATGCTGTGGGATAGTATTTCAAAATAAATATTCATAGCTTTGTGCTTAACTTTAAACAGCTGCTTAAGCTGCTTGAGTTCACAGACCTGGTCTTCATATGTCAAAGAAATGACCAGACACAAGCACAGAGCAAGAGCAGAGGGTTCAGAAAGAAGAAAAAAAATCACTTTTCTGTGGTATTTTGGAAAAGTCCAAAATCTCCGCAGCTTTTGAAATCAGATGCTAAATGCAGTGGTTGGGTTTAGGAGAAACAGAAGAGTTTCCTCTGTTTCCCACAGTCCTGTATTTTGAGGTGAATTTGATTTTGCAGTCTTTTTTTTTTCTTTTCAGTATTGAATGGAACAACTCCTGGAGCCTCCGAGGGAAATCTGAATGGGAATTTGCAACATTTGCTAGAGGTGGAAATGCAGATCAATGGGCTAAATACAGCAGAATGTAGTATTAATCTGCATTTCCTGCACTGCTGGGAGTTGCTGCCCAAATGCTTCACATACACCTTGCTTGCACTTAGATTGAGATTTTTTTTTTTTATTTTAAATAAATACAAGTGGGTTTGTTTTTCTAGGGCAGAAAAAAAAAAGGTTTTTTCACTGTAGAGTTCAGAGCTGCCCCTACTTTTCTTTCCTACTAGAAATGGAAATATCTACTGTGTTTAGAGCTTGGACCCAATGTTCTAAGCTGTCCTAGTAAATAGAGCCTATCAGAGATTCCCTGAACAAACAGCCACTGGATTTAAATAGCAATTAAAATAATTTCAAGCATTTTCTCTCATTCTGATGACTAGGCATGAATTTCAGTAGCAAGTTTGCAAAGCAGCTCATTAGTACCTGGCAGTGTTAATAGGTGTGGTGGCTCCATCCCTGTCTTTTCACACTTGCAAGCTCACACATAGGGGAGAACTTTGCCTTTGAAACCTTGCTTCTCTTTCCTTCTTTTTTTTTTTTTTTTTTTTTTTTTTTTTTTTTTTTCCTTTTTTTTTTTTTTTTCTCTCCTATTTTTTTTTTTTTNTCTAACTTCTTTGCTCTTCCTCACAGCAGGTGCAGTTTTAAATATTTACTGTGGTTGGATACCCAACCAGCTTCTTAATGTGGAAATACTCCTTTTAGTTGCAAATTCCCCTTTCATCATGCACAACATTGTTGTCTTCTTTTTTTTTTTTTTAAATAGTAACAAGTCTTTGCAATTAAAGGAGCAAGGGGCTCCTGAGGTCATCTGGGCACATTCATGCCAGTGCAGGGTTGTTCCCTGCAGAATGCTTGATCACTATCTAGTTGTGAAAGGTCCAGGGGATGGAATGTCTTTGGGTGGTTACTCTTTCCAAATTCTTCGAAATTACATAGCTGGGAAATTCTTGGAAAATCCTTTCCAACTGCATCTGGCTTGAAAAGCCCTTTCTACTTGGTCCTTCCTTGAATCACCTCCTGTACCATGGCCATACCTTCCTGGAGCACCTTCAGCCTCCTGAACAAACACATCTGGCCCATGGGAAGTGTTTTCTGAAGTGCTCTCACTGAGCCTGGAAGAGCCATGCTTGGAATAGCTGCTCTTGGAGCATGGAGCCAGCCCCTCCTGCAAAAGACAGAGCCTGCCAGGAGGGATAGCTGTGTTCCAGTTGATGTCCCAGCCTGTTTCCATGTTTTTGTGTAGCCAGAGAGTTCTTAAATACTCCTGCTGTCAATATAATTGGGGCTGGATTCCAGCTTCCCATGGTTTTCCCATCAAGGTCCCACCCTCACAAGGAGGAACACTCGATGAAGACAGTTCTGTCTTTGCCAGGGAAAGGACATCTCCAGTAGCAGAACCACCAAGGTGGGAAGGAGGTGTGTGGAAGGGCCAGGAATTCAGCACTTTTAAGGGGATTGCCTGTTTTGCTCCCTCCTTTTCCTTTTCCACTTGGGAGCAGATGAAGAGGACAGCAAGAGGGCTCACTAATGCCAGCAGGAACCCAGAGGGGCCACCAGGAATGTCAGCTCTCAGTGGCCAGAGGGGACCTGGGAGGGTGACACTGAATGCAGAGGCAAAGGGGCTGTCCTGGAGGACTGGGCAGGAGGCTGGACATCCAAAGCCACAGCATCCCTGGGAAATCCATGACATGGGACACGCTGTGGCTGCTGATCTCTGTGTAGAGAAGGTCAGGGTTCAGTTTCCTCCCCTGCCCCAGGGGACTCAAAGCTCATGTCCCACCTCCCAGGAGAGCCCTCTGACCAATGAGCACAACTGCTTTGGGTGAGGATGCTCTCTGTCCATCCTGTCCCAGCCCTGCCACTCAACAGGAAGGAATTCATGAAGCCAGAGGAAGGATACAAGTGAGCTGGGGAACACAGGAGTTGGAGCAGGGTGATGGGAGGGCCTGTCAGTTCTGCTGCTGTATTTATGTGAAATAAAATCCCCTGTGCCCTCTGCAGAGCCATCCTTCTTCCCAGCTCTCTGAAGCTCTCTCAGTTTGGGAAAAGTGTGATTATTAATCACTGTCCCATCTCCAGAGATGTTACCATCAGGAGCTTTCATTCTCCAACAAAGTGGAAATCTTCAAAGCAACATTTAAGGAAAACATTTCAGCATACCAGGGAAAAAAATAAAAGGGGAGGGGGTGAACTGCATGAATGTGGTGCTTCTGTAGGCAGGTTATTAGCACAGGTTGCTGTATCTCTGATTTTCTGTAATAATTTCAGAACAAAAAAAGTTTAATTTGCACTTTCAATCAGCCAACATTAAGAACTCTATTCCTACAAGGAGAAGAGTGTCTGCTAAATTGGAGATTGTCTTATGATGAGCTGCTTCCTACAGAAATGGAACTTATAGTTTAGCATGATTTCCAAAAGTGTTGTTTGAAAAAATAATTAAGAATTGTATCACAAAGCTTAAATTTTACTCCTTATTTTGGTTTCATACAGTGATCTTGAGTATACCTAGGACTGCAGTATTTCTTGGGGTGCTGCCTCACCAGGGGATTTAATTACTTCCCAATATCCTGCAGACAGGGCTCCCCATTTGAGAGGTTCTAATCTTCAGTCTCAGCACTAAGGGCAGAAGGCAGCCTCTGATCTGGACAATTTGAATCCTTTCTCTCAACTACAGCTTTCTCAAAAGTGCTACTTTGCAAAATATCTAAATGTTGAGGAGTTTTCCCCTCTCTTATCTCATTTTGGAAAATGGGAAAGTTAAACAAACAAACAAACAAACAAACAAACAACAAAAAAACCAAATCAAACCAACAAACAAAATCAACAACAACAACAACAACAACAACAACAACAACAACAACAACAAAACACCCCAAAACCTCCAAAAAAACAATTGTGTAAAACAGCCTGAGGTGAATACATGGAAAATACTAGGCCAGACAATTAGAGTTGAATGAAGTAAAAAGTCCAAAAGTCTTTGAGGGAAAATTTTAAGTAAACATGATTGCTATTACTTGTCCCACCTCTGAAGTAGTTCCTGACCCTTTTTTTTTTTTTTTTTTTTTTTCACACATTAAAACAAAGGAATTAAGTGAAATATTTAAATGAACTAAAACCTGGGCTTTTAAAAATTTGGCCGTGTGTGAAATATTTGGCCCCAAACATTAGAATTTCACAGTATCCTATTGCTTTAAGGCATTATTCAGAAGGCTTTTAGGTTTTATCTTTCTTATTGACAGTAAAGTTTGCTATACAGTGGGGTGGCAAACAGATTAGGAAAAGCCTGAGCTCTTCCTCCAAAGCTGGATGAGGAAGCAGGGCCTGTGCACTCTGTTCTCAAGACTTCAAACACACCAGTTTCTCCCCCCATCGTTTTTTGCATAATCCAGTGGAATCTGACAAACAAAAGCCCCTCAGAAGTCAGATGGCATTTAATTTGAGTAGTAGGTAATCAGTGAAAGAGAGTATCCTGGAGAGAAGGTAATTTGTCTTGAGCTGACAACTGGAGATGGATGTGCTGGGGTTATCTGTAGTGTCAGTTCAGTCAGAGATGAGCTGAACTCCATTTCTCTGCCTGGAAGTCTAAATCAACAGAGACCTCAGAGATAATGAGCTATTTAACGGGTTCCCTCTTCCCCTGGCTGGAGATCTCATCTTTCCTCAAAGAATGAGAGCCTGAAAGGAAAAGGAGAGGGAAAAAAAAAAAAAAAAAAGGAAATGACAAAGGGGAAAACGAAGCAGACATAAAGGGAAATTTGCTCAGTAAATTAACTATGAGAGCTGCATTAATTTAATCTAACCAATGGCACACTTTTGCCCTCGATTGGAATAGATCAACAAAGTCAGATGAACCACACCACCCTCTTGTCTCCCAGGCTGTGGTTCATGGACCACTGGGAGACTGCAGGGTCTTGCTGGAGTCCTTGGAGAGATGCAGGATGTTTTCTTTACAAACTATAATATTTTGGGTATTGCCTGAAATAACGTACAGTGGAATTGGTCAGATCTGAGTCTTTCTTTTGGGATAGAGGCCTTGTTATTTTGACACTGAGTCCAGTCCAGATGAATTCTGGCCACTTCAAAATGGGATCTAGTTTGAGTTGAAATGTATTCTTATGTGCTAGTGGGAAGGAATTAAGCAAACCCCTCATTTTAAGGAAGAGAATGCCTAGAGAAATGGAAGTAGCCTTGAGAACAAATAGCTAATGATGTTACTTTAAAAAATATGTGAAATTAATTTAGAAAAATTGACTATTCTTTTCATTTACTTGTACTGAGGAATGGCACGTCCTGCAGGGGACAACCTTTGACTAATGTATACCTATAATTTGTTTTATAGGTCTAAATCAAGATCAGCATTATCACAGCAAAAAGTCTCAAAAAGCTTCAAGCTAAAGGTCACAGCTCAAGGAAAAAAAAAAAAGTAAATCCTTCTCAGGAAACTAAAATATGATCTTAACTAGAACTTTAAAGTCGACAGCACTGAGACATTTGCTGGTATTATGCACATACTTAAATATCTGCCCTGAATGCAAACATTGAATAACAAAAGGACTAGAAGAACACAGGGTGGCAGAAAGAATATTATTAAACAATGTTCCTTAAACAGCATGGCTTTAATTTCTTCTGTAAAATATGCAAGGCTTTCCAAGAACCTGGCATTCATTTTTGCCTGTCTCTTTGCAGCAGCAACTGGATGTGTATGAATATTCCTATCGATAATTTGAGACTCTGTCCTGCAGCAGAGTCTGTTTTCTTTCAGGAAAGCAGTATTCAGGTTTCAAAGTGGATGAAATATCTGCTACTAACAACCCAAACATTTGTTTAGCTCCTTGTTCGTACACAGATTTTTGCATTTATACTCTAAAATAAAACGAAGCAATTCATGTTTGCCTTATGAGTCATAGATCATTCCATTTCCTTATGAATCTCAGGAAGTTTTTGTACATTACTGGCAAACAACTCAAAACAAGATCTCTCTTTTTCAGTGTTGTTTTAAATATGGCTGGCCACCACTTTTAAAACTGAAAGTTTCTCTTAAGAAATGATTTATTGTTATGAGTGCAATACTTTGCCATTACAATGTGTTCGAAACTAACTTTTTTGTTTTGTTTTGTTTTGTTTTGCAATAATCTGCTAAGGAAAGCAATTTTTTGAGCTCTTCTTTTCAAGACATGTTGTGGGGGAAGATGATTTTCTAAGCAGAGCTATATTTGACCTCTTACATTTTTCCCCCATCAGGATTCTGGTGATTTCTCACCGGGGTGGGTGGAAAGATGCATGTTCCCCAGCAGACAGTTTGCCTGTGCCAACAGTAAGGGAAATTCCTGCTCCTTGGAAAGCTGGTCCCAGTGCACTAAGACTGAATGACCAACCTAGGGCAGAGTTTCCCTGACTGTGGGCTACAATCCCCCCAGGGCCACAGAAGAGTTCAAAGGGGGCTCTGAAGTGTTAGAAAAAACACTGCTGGTCAGCAGCTGCTGACTTTTTCCTGGCTGGAAGAGTGAGGCTGTGGTTTCACAAGATTAAGTCTTCAACACCAATTCTGGCTTCTGGTATTCCCTTTCCAGCCTTTTCCTACTGCTTGTTTCATCCTCCCTCCTGCAGTGCACGGGCCCCTGGGTTCTCCTGGAGCGTTGGTTTGTGGCTCCGCTGCGAAACGGATCAGGAATTTGATCCAATTTGGAGGAAGACACATAAAAAAATGGAGTGTTTCTCTGCCAGGCTATTTTTGAGCTGGACTTATTCCCCTCTCCAGTTCATTGCCCAGATGCATCCATGGCTGTACTGGTGGAGCAGAGGGAGAGGTGTGGTGTGACCCCGGAGCAAGGGATGAGGATCGGGAACACAGAGCTGGAGGGCTCTGCTGGCAAAGCCACAGCCACAGGGAGATTTAATTACTGGTGGCAAGAGGTTATGCTCTCTAGAGAATGGGGAATTGCTTCTCAGAGCCTTAATTGCTGGCAGCAGCTCAGCTCCTCCAGAGAAGGGGAGTGAGCATTTATCCCTAGAGCCAAAATTGCAGCTGAGTCCTGCTGTCCTTCTGCCTGTGGGGATGTAGGCTCGGGGGGCTGCATGGACACAAGTGTTTCAGAAAGGGGACTTCCAGTGGAATTTTTCAGTGGAATTTTCAGTGGAAATTCTCACTCTGGGTGCTCCAGACAGATCCAGCCCAGCCTGGACAGGGAGCAAGATCTCAGGAGGACTCTGTTCCGTGAAGTCACTCACCACTGACTGACCTTTAATAACTTCTTGTTGGTGCACATAGAGTGAAACTTTCACTCTGTGTGATCTCAGGGAAGCCACTTTGTGGTCAGCCCCAGCTGATGCTGGCCTTAAGAGTTTCAGAAAAAAAAAAAAAACAAAAAACCAGGGTTGGTCTGGGTTACCAATGGTTCTTGTAATTAATGTTCAGACATTGCTACAGCTTAGCTGAGCTCCATGAAAACAGAGCTGGAGCTGCTAGAGAATGGTGTTCTCTGGCAGAGCTGTAGGTGTTGGAGTCAGAGGAGATGTGACAAATAAAAGCAAATGTCACATGGTCCCACTCAGCTCGCACCACAGGCAGCATAATTCGTTTTTGAGGTTCTTCTTTTGTACGTATGGGAAAAAAAAGTACATAAATATTGCTTCAGTGGGAGGAAAAAGCAAGTTAGACATCAGCTGTGGCTGTCACTGTTCTATTTTTGCTGATTGAATTCTAGCACGTTTTAGATCATGGCAGATAGTCAAGATGAATTTCATTGTGATAATGAGGGAAACAAGAAATGTTTCAGCCCATCAGACAAAGGTCTGCATTCTGAAAATATCAAAGCTACCTAGGAACCTTCCTGAAATCAATTAGATTTATTGCCTAAGTCTGCTAAGTTCATACATTCCTAATATATGTGTAAATCCCTTTGGAAAAATAGAATTTAGGCTCCCACATCATTTATATGCCTTTGATAATTTACCAGGAGCTGTTTATAGATCACAGCTGAAAGCCAAAGACTCTGAGCATCACACTGGTTTTAAAAGATGTTGTATGAAATCCAAACATCAGCTTTCTCACCCACATGCAAGCAGAATGAGGAGCTGTCTGCAAGGAGTGGTGACCCTGCTCTGCTGCCTGATTCAGAGGTTCTGCAAGGGCACAATTTCATTTCATGTGGAAGTCTTTGCCCATGGAAAAACCCCATTTCTGCCCTGTGCCCAGGTCAGAAACCCCTCACACTGGTTTTGTCCCAAAGTCTGTAATCTCTGCAAGAGCAGGCAGCAAGAAATAATAGTAATAATAAATACAATAAAATAAAAAAAAAATTTTAAAAAAAAAAAAATTTACAAATTTGGAAAAAATCTGACACAGATTCCAGTTTCTGAAAAACATCTGATAAAATTTGCAGTGCCTAAATCCAAGGCTGGGGGTTAAAATTTAGCTTCACAAATGCCACTGTGATTATGTGTGATGCCTCTGGCCCTGCCCACAGGCACACACAGAGCTCAGGGACAGCCTGTAGCCTCCACCATTAATCACCCTGGCTTCACAAAAACTCTGGCCATGACCAGAACGTGTCAACAACAGGGCCCACAGCACTTAAGTGATGCTGATGTTCTTTTCCTCCCCTTTTAACGAAATAAAAAACACTTATTTGCCATAGGATTTTGGAACAATTTATGAATGGCATGAACTTTGTAAGACTTTGTACTCTGGAAGGGCTGTGTTCTATTTTTTGTTTGAATTCATCTCCAAATGCAAATTTCATTAATCAAACTCTCTAGAACAAGGGGGTTGACTTACCAATTCAATATTTAGGGGGGAAAAAAAAAAGGAAGAGATGTTGAGTTAGCCTTTCAGTGATCGTGGGCCATGTTTTTTATGGCAAAACACTGAGGCTAAATCGTTTCCTTTCATTGGCAGATGAAAACTGAGATTCTTAGAAAATCTTGTATTTTATATATCTATTTTGGGGTTTTTTTTCATTGTCATGTCTCCATCTACACGTGGAGAAGGAAATATCTCTGTTAGCAGCTGCACAGGCTCCAAGCTAAGCTCTAGCTGAGAAATGTTTATACATAAACAAAAAAAAAAAGCTGTTTCAAGCAATCAGTGTTAGATGAAGTTACAGTTTCTTTTTCAAGGGGTTATTTGTGAGTATTTTATCCGAGAAAGAGCTGAAGGAAGATAATGGAGTGACTTTACAGATGTTTATGGTGAAAATACAGAGACAAAAGTTCTTCTTTGTGTGTTTTCCTTACTGGAGAGGGGCAGCAGCATCCCTGGACTACTGGGGAGAGCAGCAGAGCTCAGAGGGGGCAGAGGGTGAGATTTGGCTGGATGAGTTGCTGGACCACCTTGTACTTCAGCCAAGAAGGGTTGGACCAGATGTGATAAAATATTAAATATAGGAGAGCCCTTTTGCAGCCCTTTTGCAGCACAGCTCATCCATGGGTCACACGAGTCCTGTCCTCTGGGCAGGGCACAAAGGATGCAAAAATATCTTCCACCAGCAGCCCAAGCAGTGGAGTTGTTCAGAAACAGGATGTCAATTGATGTTTCTTTTAGAATGATGCAGAGCTCTGGTCTTGCCCTCTCAGTCTGGCTGCTGCTTCAAAGAGAAAAAAAAAAAATAAAAGAGATATAGCACAAGTAAAAGGAGCCCAAACTATGTGACAGGCAGCACCTTGCTGACAGATATTATGCATTGTTTTCCAAATGTCTTCACCTCACCTCAAAGAATTATGTTTATTTTATGGATCACAAACGAGATTTTTTTTTCTGACTGTCAACCTTGGGCACATTCTTTGGTACCTCCTTCACACAGCCTGAGCTGTTAATGACCTGAGCTCTTCCAATTTACACATACCAGTGACTTAAAATTCCTGTGTACAACTCTTACTGTACCCTGTTCCAGTGCACTGGGGGCAAACAATCCCATTGTCTCCCATATGTTCCAAACAACAAACATAAAACAGGTGATTAAACTCCATAAACAAACAGGGTTTTCCCAGCAACAAATCAACACCTCTCCATGTCTGGTATTTGTGGAATTTGATAAGCCACCCACTTTGCTCCCTCCCCATTCTTGTTATGTCTGTCCTCAGCCTTCTTCATCTTTTATCCCCACCCTGCTTCACCCAGTCTCCAAAGGCAGGCATTCATTGTTAATTAACTGCTGAAACAGTGCAAGCAGCTTGGTTCATGGGATTGAGATGGGAATGGGGCTTTAGGTCCGACTTTAAACTGTTTTGAAAGGCCTAAAAGGCATATTTTCTCACTCAGGAGGAGTGAGGGAGGCAGGAAGGAGTAGTATAGAGGAGAGGAAGAGTTAGGGAATGCAACTGGAAAACCTCAAACCAGTAAATTGAGACACATGTCTTAATCAGTTTGAATGATAGGGGTTTTTGAAAAATCAAAGGTTCTGGTGTTTCTGGTACTTATGTGCTCCCAGATGTAAATACTTGTCTTGTATAAAGTTTCTGGGCCAGAAACTGGTCTCAATCAGAGTGGTGTAAATCTGGAATTATTCAGGATTAGTAAACACTGCCTTCATACAGAAATTACGATGGCATAACAGATCAGCTGTTTCTTATTGTGCTTGGTTTATCAAGAGCATTTAAAATTGCAAGAATGGCAAAAACAGAGAAATTGTTAAAAGCTACTGCCCATTCATTTTCAGTCAATGTGTGCCAAGTACCTTGCCTGGAACCTTTAGCAGTGGATGGATAAATTGCTGTATTCCTTCCATACACAGAAGTTTCTATCTGCCTGTGCTGTCTTCGCTCACAAACTGTGTTTTCTTTCACTGACAAAATGAAGGCATTAATAAGTGTTCAGATTCCATCTCTACATGTAATAAGCTGAATATGGATAACTGAAATGCTATCTGATTATCCCTATCTGATTATTCCTACTAAATGTGCTCAATCCAGTGGGATGGCTCAGAGTCTGACTCGAGGTTGTCCTTGCTAATTTTAGATGCTGAGCTTGGTAAGAAACATTCTCGAGACTTGAGGGGTTGATATTTCTGTTCTGGATGTTGAGGTTGTAGCTGTATCCACAGTAACAGCAATGGTTCAATATTCCCATTGTATTCTGCCTAATTAGAACATGATCTGGAGTTGTCCCCAGAAATCCATACTTATTCAGCTTATTTAGGTCTAATGCAACATTAATAACTCTTCCAGGGAGTATCCTGCAGTGTTGCAAATACATTTAGCCTGTGTTGATCAGAAGTGAAAGCATTTCACTCCATAAAGAAATCAGGAGCTCTACTGCTGTCAAATTCAGCAGTTAAATGAAGCAGAAACTTAGTTCAAAGGCCAACTCCTGGAAGCGTTTTCCTTTGCAACATCTCAAGAAGCAATGCTCCCCTTTTGGGATTGTCCAGGAGAACACGCCTATAAACTAAATGCCATGCCTTCTTAACAATGACAAATATTTCACATCTAGGAAAAAAAATCTGGTGTGTGAATTCAGCAACACAAAAGCTGCAAATGTATTCACAGGATTTTTTTCTTTTTTTTTTTTTTTCTTGCTGCACTGTCCGTCCTGGGGGAGGGCTCGGACTTGGAGAGTCCAAATCTCTCCTGGAAGTGATGAATTTGTGATATCACACGATGAAATGAGGGATTCTCTCCCTAAGGCCAGGCATGTCAGTGCTACAAACTCCAAAGAAATAAGATTTGGAGGGAGAGGAACAGGTTTCTCAGAGAAGCTGTGGCTGCCCCATCCCTGGAAGCATTCAAGGCCTGGCAGGACGGGGCTCTGAGCAACTTGGGATAATGGCAGGGGTTGGAACTAGATTATCTTTAAGGTCCCTTCCAGCATGATTTAATCCTCCATGATTATCTGGGAGCAGCTCACAGAGGCCTCTGTTCTCTCTGCTCTGTGGGACACGACCCATTTCCCGAGCAGCCAAACCTCCCCATGACCACTTTTCCCTGCTGCCCACTTTTCCTTTTCCCCTCCACCTTCCTCTTTCCCTGATGCAGGTGTGGGTACACACAACACCTTCGAGGGCTCGGTTGGGAATAGCAATGGCCAGCAGAGCAGTGAGAGGCAGAAAGGGAAAAGGAGAAAAGGGAAAAGGAGAGGGATTTCTGGCTCCTGCCTCCCCGCAGCCTTGGATGTTCTGCCAGCCTCCTTTCAGATGTGCTGATAAAGCAGCGAGATGCTGAACCCGGAGCGCCCAGATCGAAATCTTCCCAGCTGAGATGCAGCAGATACCGGGAGGGATTTATCTGGGAGCTTTTTCTCAGGTGCTGAGCAGCAGCTCCGCGCCCTGCAGGTCGCTCTGCCCACGGCTGCTCCCAGATCCCGGCGTTTTTCCCGTCTGCGAGGGAGCCGGTGCTTATCGGCAGCATCTGAGACATCCCTGGCTTCTACCGGCATCTCTCCGCCAATCGCCAGGGTGTTTTTAATCACTCCCAACAGGAAATGGCATGCTGCATTTAAATACTGTATGTAATTATCATGGGAAATATAATTAGGAAGCGTAATTAAATGGGCTTGACTGCGTATCAGGCTGTTTCTTGATTTTTTTCACTCAATCCAGCTGTTTCTCACAGGCTCTTCGCTTTGAGTGCTGGTGGTCCGTGACAGAATGGAGGAAGAATTACTTCTTTAAAGGCTGTTCATTTAATCTAACTAGGCCAATTTATTTAAATGCAATCATGGCATTTTCCAACGCAGCCTCCTTTACTTGTTACTTTAGATGCTTCCTTTTGGAATGTCTAGATTCATCCAAAATATTCCAATTGGAAGGTTTTATAAAACCCCAAGCATACAAAGTCACTGGTGGCATGGGCTGGCTGTTTATTATGTGTTTGTTTAATGTGTTGCACAATGTGGGCCTGATCCTTGAGTGGATTTTCTTAAGTGTTACCACCATATACAAACAAACAAACAAAAAAATAAGGGTGATAAAACAAGTGTCGTTAATTACTCAGTACAATTCTGGTTTTTGATGTTTCCTTTTCTTCCTGCTCAGAAAGGAAGAATTCTGAATTACTGGAGAAAATACTTTGTCTTCCCTCCAATAAAGCCATAATACTGCAAGAGTGGGGAACGCTGGTAAGGATTTGTCAAGAAAATGAGTGTAATTACACTAAAAAATGGACCTTTTTTTTAGGGTTTGTTTTTTTTTTTTTTTGTCCCAGTGGACAAAAACCTTTGGATTGAGTCACGTAGGTGCCTGAAGAACAGTTTGCTGGCAGTGAAAGAGGCAAATCCATGCTCTCCCCTTCCTGAGCAGGACACAGCACTCCTATGGCACAGGTGCTCCTATGACCCCTTAGCAAGCTGATTCAGCTCCCTATGCCAGCAAATACTTAAACATCTCCCTTTAATAATTGTTCATTGAATTAAACATCTCCAAAATAATTATTTTTTTCCCCTTTGTGGTGCCTGACAGAGCGGAGTTAGCTCCCAGAGGGATCAGATGAGCAGCACTGGGGGCACACAGGTCCATCCACGCAGGGTAGGGAGGACACCCCGCTCCCTTTCAGCAGGAGCAGGCGCCTCGGTGGGCCCAGCAGCCTCATCTGACTCTGCTTATCACTGCAGTCATGTGGCAGGAGGGAGAGGCTGTCTGGAGATCCGTGCTATGGCATCTCCACAGCCAGGAATGCTTGGGATGTTCCTATCCCACCAGCGGGCTTTGGTGAGTGACACCGATGCTTAAAGCAAAAGAAAACTCGCTGCTTAGGATTTGCTGCTTAGGGACAGTTTTTCTTGGACATCCAGCTTGGCTCACAGCCCTTTTTGGATGTGCAGGATTTCATTACACGGGCACAAACAGCAGCAGAAAATGCATTTCAAAATTCTCCAGGTCTCAAAAGCCTTGTTTCCTGCAGGAGCCGACTGTGTCCTTTTTCCAGGGAAAGAGGAGCTTAAGTAGCAAACAGATTCTTCATGGTCACTGGAGGAGCCAGGACTCCACATTTGTAAACCATCTTCACCAAACCAACAGGCTGTACTCTCTGAGCTTTAGCAACCATTAAATGCTTTATGTCTTACTGAATGTGACATAGAAAAATTGAAAAATCTAAGGCTGACGTGATTACTTCATACCAAAATGCCTAAAGCTAATGTCCAATGTGATAGGAAAGTCAAAGTTTAATTTGTAGGCATAGTGAAAGGATTTTGCTATCTCATTTATTTGTGACAAAACCTACAAAAGATTTTTCATTCCAAGTGTGAAGAACTGACTTAAACAGAAGCAGTAAAAAAGTTTCTCCTGATTCAGAGATGTCAGAGCTTTTCCAAAATGTGACTCAAGTCAGCATTTCCTGCAGTACAGGGAGAGAAGCTGGCTGTGTACTTTACAGATAATTAGCTGAAGAGGACATGGCTGATGCTGAGAATTGTATTCCCTTCCAGCCAGAGATGCCTGGCTGACCTGAGAACCACAAAGCAGCAAAAGGCAGTCAAGAGAATTAGGGGCCCTCTAATTTGCCCAGTGTCCAAAATGCCAAACCCCAAATTCCATGGTTTCTTCTCTAAGCACACAGTAGAACTAGTCAAAACAGCTATAAATACATTTCCCCTGGATCTGCACATTCCATAAATAGTACAAATATAATTTTATAGCAATAACAGAGACTGGAACAGTGGGATTATCTGCTTGGATTCAGATACTTGTACATTTTAACTTCTGCCATTAGAGTTTGAACTCTGAAAAGATTGTGAGTATAAATCAATTTTTGCTTTTACAACACAGCCACGTACAACAGGGTCCTTGTTTGCTTCATGAGCAGGCAGAAAACAAAACTTCTGAAGAGCAGGGATCATACTGCTTCCCCTGAAACCAGTGATAATGTTGTCCCTGACTTTGTGGAAAGGACGACAGCACCCTCTTTTATATACTTTTAAAATTACTTTCTCTCTGCTTTTTGTTGTATTTTCGTCATTTCTTGAGAAATAATTCCATCATATTTTTTGTGTTTACTCCCTTGTAAGGGGTTGCACCAGGTCAGATCTTTTCAGGTTCTGAGAAACCAGAGAAGTTCATTTTACTCAAGACTGTGTCCATTGAGGTTGCAGAGCGAGGAGATGCCAGAGGAATAAAGGGAAGACAATCACAGCAGGGGGAACAGCAGACCTTTCATTCCCTTAGAGACATCCTGGTACTCTCAGTGCCTCCTTAGGAGAAGCACCAGCATATATCAGTGACCAAAGAGAGCCAGAGCAACACTCCAGCCATTCCCCAGACCCAGCTGACTCCAGGATGTCGGCCCATGGAGGAGCAGGACGCTGGATTGACGTGGAATGGCTTGCCCACTGCAGCCATACATTTTATTTCATGTTCCAGAGAGGTATGCATAGCACACTTGGCCAGCATCCACCCTTCCCACTTGTTGATTATCCTCCAAAGTCATCCGTCACTTTTCTGCTCCCTTCGGTAGGAGCTGCACCGAGTTTTTCCTGGCAGCTCCTAGCAACTGCTTTATCTGTCTTCTGTCAGCGCTTAGTTAGTGCTAAATTGGAGTTAAATAGACAAGGACAAAAATCTGCCCTGTAAGAGAAACTCCAGTGTTTTCAGCAGCCTCGTGATTAAGATGCTGAGGCTGGGATTGGTTCTGTGTACGAGGGCTGGGATTGAAGCCGCCCATTCCTGAGCTGCATCAAAGTTCCTTGGTGTCAGTGGCAAAGGGAAGCCAGACATGGAAAGAAATAACTCTTGTATGGTGTGTAAAAAACATACTCTTTTTTCCCCCCCTGCTTTGTTAAAAAAGGCAAAAAATGCAGAAAATATTTTGTGGAGTAATAAAAGTGCACCCTAATTTATTTCATCAGTAATTTTTAAGGCATATAACGAATTCCTGAGGTGCTGCCAGAGCTAGTGACAAAGGAGTGTATTATTATATAATAATATATACATTATATATAATAATAATGTTTTAAATGTATCCCTGTTACTTCAAATCACAGTAATTATTGCTTTAAATAATCGAATTAATTCTAACTTAATTGCCTGTTTGAGGGAAGTAGCAATATATATTTCTAAGAAAAAAAAAAAAAAAAAAAAGCATGATACTGGAACAGGTGTTTCCCCGGAATCCCTTAAAGCAACATTCCATTTTTCGTGTGTCTGTCCCTTACTTCTGTTCATAAAAGTGATCAGCTTAGGGGAATGACAAAAAATTATTATGCATTCAGACGTTCTTACAATCCAAATCTTGCAAGTGATTGAGCCAGCGGATTTTGGGTTTTTCCCACCCACATACAAGGTGTTGTTTTTTTTTTCCACTGAAGCAGTTTTTTCTCTTTGGGGTGTGTGTGGTGACACCACGCTCTCCGTGCAGGCACGACAAATCTGCAAAACAGGCAAGGTTTTGGAGTATTTCTTACCCAAAGGACAGGGATAAATAAACCGGGAGGGTTGTTCCCGGCATTTTCAATGGTCCGACGCGGATGACCCCGGGAACGGGAGGGAAGCTGGGAGGGATGGGAACCCGCGGGGGCCAGCGGTGCTCGGGGATGGCACAGGACAGGACTTTATTTCCCGACATCCGCGCTTCCCTCGTCTGGGAAAAGCCTCCCGAGTCCTGAACCAGGATAGCCGCGGGGCTGGGATGCAGGGAAGGACGGGAGGGACAGCGACGGGACGGAACAAGGATGGGACAGCGAGCAGTGGGATGGGAATAAGACGCGACGAGACGGGGATGGGACAGCGGCGGGACAGGACCACAATGGGACCGGGATGAGACGGGACAGAGACGGGACAGGACAAGGACGGGACCGGGACGGGACAGGACCGGGACAGAACCGGGACAGGACCGGGACAGGACCGGGACAGAGGTGGAGGCGCAACGGCCCCGCCCCGGCAGCGCCCGCGGTGCTGATTGGTCAGTCCCGCGAGCGGCGCAGCCAATGGGAAGGCGCAGCGTCTCGGCCATTCATGAGCCCGCACTGCCCGTGCGGGACCGCGCTCGGCTCGG
>WEIU01004190.1:334301-356426 GCA_013389925.1 Aegithalos caudatus
CGGCTCGGCTCGGCTCGGCTCGGCTAAGCCCAGCTCAAGGCAGCCAGAGGCTCCGAGCAGCGTGGGGCCGCCCGTCAGTGAGGCTGGAAGCGGAGCTCTGGCCTTTCCCAGCCATGAAGTCATTCCCCGGTGCTGATTGAAATCATCTGTTTTCAGTTCTCTGACAAATTAATTGAACTTTCCTCTGACTCAGGGGCCTTCTGACTTTTGAAGCAGATTTTGTCTACGCGCCGTCTCCCAGACGAACACAATTTAATTTTCTAGGCTTTAAAGGAACTTTATGTTTCCAGAAAGGCAATGAAAGAGGCATTTGTTCCGCGATAGCGCTGCAACTTCTACAAATATGGCACAAGAATAGAAGCCTATAAAATGTTGATTTTACTGCCGCTGATAACCAGCTCCAAAACGTGTTAGATCCTGAGATGCACAGGGCTGATAACACGGCAGGCCAGGAGTTGCTTTCTTTCAAGTATATTAAAAGAATGCTCCTTAAATAACTGCGAGGGCTCTCGAAGGGCAGAGCTGGTTCAGCGCCCAGCCTGTGCCCGCTTGCTGCGCTGCTCAAATAACTACGGATTAAGTAGTTCCAGTTCACGTGCTCCAGTTCAATTTCAGTTCTTTTGGCTGAGCAGGAGCTGCAAGGTTCAGCTGGAGTCCAAGCCCTGAGCCCAGGTTTATGATCCAGCCTCCCCGGTGGGATGGCTTGTTCCACCGCTCGCTCCCTCTGCCCCGGAGAAGATTTAAAACTCGCCTTTCAAACGTAATGAGATAAAATTCTGCCTTCAGGT
Source organism: Aegithalos caudatus (assembly GCA_013389925.1). NCBI lineage: Eukaryota > Metazoa > Chordata > Aves > Passeriformes > Aegithalidae > Aegithalos > Aegithalos caudatus. The sequence goes on from WEIU01004190.1 coordinate 335,090, forward strand.
GCCCGAGTGCTGCTGCCTGTGATCCTCACCTGGGCAAGTGGAGTGTGTGCAGTCGTGGCCAAGCCATGCCAGGCTTGGGGATGGATGGAGCGGCACTGAGGGGGCAGACTGCCACATAATCCACATTTTCCAGTTATTTTCCCTATTACAGAAGCACCAAAGCACGTCATTAACTCTGGGGCCTTCTGCTCTCATTTACTGGGGTAGATTTGAGCACGTGCTCACGTCCTTCATTGAAAATGGAATGAAGAAAATCTGCTGTTTTTCTTGGCCCGTCTAAGTTCTTGTTTAGTTTTGTTCCCCGCTCCCCATCCACTCTAAAATCCAAAATGATTCGTAAACATTAATTAATTTCTCTTTGAAATAATCCTGGGAAATAAGGATGTTATTTGTGGTTCTTCATAAACATGAGAAAAACAAGTGATGTGGAAAGAATTTTATGAGGCTATCAGCAATCAAATCCAAATTTTGTCCCATACTTCAGCTGTGGTGGCCAGGACCACAACTGGTTCTAGCTGAACTTTTCATCATGGGCTGACCCTCACACCATTTCTGATTCTTCACCATCTAATTTGCACTTGCTCCTTTGAAAAGTCATCCAGAGAGCACTGAGCTAATTGAAAAATCCCTGTTCCACTGAATTGCTAGGAAAGAATTAAAACACATACTAAAATCATAACAGATAGGTGCAGCACAAAACCTCAGACCCAAACATTCCTGAAGAAATATGTAAGTGGATCCAGACTGTTTCAGGCTTTTTGAGGAATATCATGGAAAAGGAGGGTGATATTAGTCTGGACCACCTATTCCTATCCAATACTTTTATTTTATGTACACTGGATGCAGCTCTGTATTTTCACTTTGATTCAATTGTGGCAAATTCCAGGTGGTGGAGATTTTGTGTATTTTTCTGTCAAATTTCCCACCGACCTTAAAATTCTCCTGGAAGACTCTTACAGTTTTGCTTGACTAAAAAGGGAGCACCAAGACCATTAAGTTGAAGAGTCATTCTTGTGCCCTGGGTGAAAGCAGCTGCTGCATGGTCTTGGAGGTTTAAACAGGCATCTTTGCAACGTTTTATGCCAATACCCACTTTTGAAGTGTGTGAAAAGACATTGAAGTATTCTCAATGATCCTGATGGGTCCTCCCAGTCCAGCACATTTTATGATTCTGAATAGAGAACTCTTGTTTGTGTCAGTCTGCAATAACCTGTCAGGCCTTCATAAGATTCCACCTGCTGCTGTTTAAACTTTCAGCTGATTGCTGTTATCCCTGTTTTTTTTTTCCAAAGTATTTTATTTGTTATGCAACTGTACAACATAAATTTATAGTTTAGTGTCCCAGCTTTTAACACGAAGTACAGGTGTGCCAAGAAATGTACACACAGCCAATAGACATGACCCAAATACCACCCAACAGAGGCAACTCAAAACAGGATGTGGAAAAAAAAGAAAAAGGGGGAAAAAGCAGTGAGGTTGCCTCCAAACCACCTTCTTCCTTGGCACAGGGAATCTGTGCTGGGCGACTCCAGGGAAGCACAGCTGGGAGTGGAGCCATGCCCTCTGAAGAGTGCAGAGAAGTCCTTGATGATAGCCAAGGTATTTTACAACAATAATTGCTTTGAACTGTGAACCATGCTTTGGAATATCTGTGCAGCTGTGAGGGAGTGAGGAATGAGACAGAAGTTTTTGTAACTTTAAAAGAAATGTTTTCTGTCCTGCTTATACAGGCTGTTGTTGCAGACTTTGGTCCACTTTTATTACAGAAGCTATGGAATCAACTGTTACAGGAAGTTGTTTTTGTTTTTTTTTCTTCCATTAGCTCTCCAAAATACCAGCAGAAAAACATCCTCCTTGGGCCAAATCTGTCTTATCTTTACCATGATGGAACAGTCCCCCCAACTTCAGTGCAATTATTCACTGGTGACACAAGTGTCCCAAGTCTCCTGCAAAAAAAAAAAAAAAAAAAGGAATTGAAAGTACCCACGATTATTCCTCATGACATCGGCATTTCTGCAGCAGAACTTCACTTTTCTAATCTAAACTGAGCAAAGGGCTCTTAGGGTGACAGATAATTAGGGAAATGAGCTCAGAGAATCTTGTTCTGGCTTTTAAATAATTTCTCATCATTATTCTCCTTTTGATTTGGTTTGTTTGCAAACGGAGCTCGTTCGGGAAGGCAAAGCGTTGATTAGCAGCCAACACTTATTTAATAATGGAACAAAATTAGTTTTGCATTGAAGGAGAATTCACTTCAGGAAGAAACAGGAGTAACTTGTAAAGATTAAATCAACCAAACAGGAAATTGAATCAGTCCCATGTGGTTCAGGTAGTCTGATTGCAATGCCAAGGGTGTAAATTGCAGAACAGCTTTTGCTGAGCTGCTGTTGGCTTTCCTTTCCCTTCCTCCTGACTGCTCCTGGGTGTCCACCCCTGCCTGAGCCATTCCCCTGCCATCTGGATCCAGCCCCTGGGCTGCCTTCAGGGCAAACGTGGCTGGGGGAGAATTGCTAGCAGCTGCTTGCACTGCTTAGTCACACTGCCACCAAGAACCGCTGCCTGAGAGAGCTGCAAAATATTTGCAACGTGTATTTACAAACAATTGCTGGACAGATTTTGTCTGCCCATAGCATTTGTCAAACAATTTCGAGTGGGAAGCAAATACAGATAAATAGATTCTCTTTTGACCAGGGAAAGCAGATTATATATTGTCTAATGTGGCTAATCATGCTGCTATAATATTAAATAAAGGCAATGCAACTGAGATGTGGCAGGATGTGGTGCTTCTTTTTTTTTTTTTTTTTTTTTTTTTTCCTGGGCCTATTCTGATGATGGATTATGTCAGTTAAACATTTTAGGAAACAGAAGCCACTTCTCTATAGGAACTTAGCAGCAGAACTCCCAGCTAAACCACAGACAGTCCATGTTTGAATGGGTGCTGATGCCAGCCTTGGGTGAATGACTTTTAAAAGCAGCATCACATAAATGTGTCTGAATAAAATAGGAGCAGACTGGAAGCAGTTCCTGAGACTTGAGTGAATGACCTTTCTTGCTGTTGTCGTTTCCAAATTTTTGGCAGACTCTCCCCTGACCACTATATTTCATTTCCATGCACCCCTGTACTTCCCAATTCCGGTCAGGAGCAGAAGCAGAAGTAATAAAATACCACAAGAAAAGCTATTCTTGTGATATTTCCGGTGCTACTGGATGCAGCACCAACAGGAAATCTCATGAGAAAGACTGTCCCTTCACAGTTTCCAGGCCCCACTTTGGAAACCCAAGTGATCTGGTGGGAATAAACAGCAAATCAGCATCCTCCAGCTTGGATGATTAAAACTTCTCCCATCATTTCTTCCCCGCTCCAGTGTGCACAAGGCTTGTGACAATGGTAGGCACACATAAAACTCTGGATGGCTCACAATAAATAATCTGAACCCTCCTTTCTTATCCAGTTATGTGGGATGAAGGGACCTGCAGGCCTGCAGCCTTTTCTCTTCTAAAATGAGTTCTTGAGAGCTCCCCGTGCCTCAGGATGGCAGCCTTGACATCTGCGTGTGTCTGATGATGATGGTTTGCAGAAAGGAGAATTCCTGGCTTCAGGAAGGATTCCCAGCCTCCTAAGAGACTAAGAAGGTAGAGAGGGAAAAGAGCAGGGAGGAAAAAAAAGGGACATTCAGGTGATTCTCCTCTTTCCTTTCCTGCTATTCCCCCCACCCCTCAGTGCTCTGAGTCTGGCACACCTTATGCAGGAATGGGAAGGAGCTGTGCCTATTTTGTCCTAAATGTTGAGTTTTGGGTGGTAATTCCAGCGGTTTGGCTGCATGCTTGGAATGTTTACCACCATTTCCAAGCCCAAGAGCTGCCATCTAGTCCTCAGCCCCCAGGAAAGGGACCATTCCTTGGGCAGGGCAGCAAAGGAGGCCCACGGTGGTCACAGATCTCAGGAATTCCCGGCCATCCTGCAATGTTTTGCAGCAGATCTGCTGCTCAGCTGGCTGAGGGACACACACACACACACACTGGCAGAGATGATGACTCAGATGTAAACCCTTCCTGAAGTGCCTGTCACAATCCCTCCCTCTCTCTCTCTCCAGAAGGAATGCCTTCCCTCTCTGTAACTGATACAACAGCCCTGGCCCTCCAGCTGCAATTCCAGATTGCATTTGCAGCGTCACTTTGGCAATTAAAAAGTCTCCATCACGCTCACCTGCCTCCAGCCCAGCTGAGCCTGGGCCTCTTTGCTCTCCTCACATGCAGCAGGGATGCAGGTCTCCAGTGATGTTTGATACTCAGAGCTTTTGGGGATGGAATGCAACCACTTAAAACTGTTTGCTTTGTCACTTTTGCATTCGCTGCACAAGGCTCTGTTAATACAAACGGGCCTGTTTGTAATATTCATCAGACAGTGGAAGAAATTCCTCTGATGTCTGCATAATGCAGCGAGCAGACTCCTTGATTATTAACATACTGATTGTGTACTCTTATTTCAGATGTTAGCTCAACGCTGGGGAGAGAGAGCTGGGGGAATAAAAAATGCGAGACGCATGACATGCTTGGGATTTGGTCAGCAAACCTGGAAAAAAATATTTACACGCTTAGGTTGTGTTTTTTATGTCATTCTTTCCTTTTATGTAATATTTGGAGAAGCCGCTGAATTTTCAGTTCTTACCCAAACGAAGCCACACCTCTGAGCAGTGGAGCAATCACTGCGGGAGAGGGAATGGGAGATACTCGTCCCCATCCCTTCTTAATCCTCTCATTGATGTACTCGTTAGTGTTGGCACGGGGAGCGTCTGATGCATCTCGTCCCTCCCACAGCACTTCCTTCAGCTCGGCATTTCCATTGGAACTTCCAGCCGGGGGGCCGGGATGCTCCAGTGATCTTCCCGGCCCCTGTTGGGTGGTTGCTGGATGCAGCAGCCCCTCTCACCACGTGTGTCTGAGCAGAGAGCCCTCAGCCAAAGCTGCAGAGGAAGGAATCCTGCCTTGCTTGACAGTGCATGAAAATACCCCCTGGAATAGAAAAGTCCCAGCACTCGAGGTGCTTAATGTTGTCTGACCGGCAATAATTTCGGTGGGCATCAGCTCCTGCCTTACCCGTTATTTGCAATACTTTCATTTATTAATAAAGCCCTTTTGATGCCTTAGTCATAGAAAATACAGCAGATTTTTATTTTTTTTTCTCCCTTACTCGGTGTTTTCATCCCTTGGGTGTTTTATCTTCTCTTCGTTTACTGTTGGTTATTTTGGTGGAGGAACTTTCACTTTTGCTTGGTTTCAGAGCCCACCCCGCATATCCCCTGGATGGGCTGAAGTACAGTAGATAGGACATTAACTCGTATTAATGTGGAAATTTAGAATCCAAATAGAACTTGTCTCGTTGCCCAACAATGAGTCATTGTCCTTTTTCTCTTCTTAGCCAACAGCAGATTCAGAAGCTGTGAGACAGTTTCCTGCAGATAAGAGATAAATTAAAGGGAAACCTGGCAAAAAGATGATGGTCAAGCTGCAAGATATCATTTCCTCCAAAGTCCCTACATGCTAATTAACCATTCCAAGCATATTTTCAACAGCATTTAGGGATTTCCTCATCAAAATAAACTTCCTCCCATGTTATCTTCATTTTTGACATCCGGTGTTATAGTCTGACATAAGAGTAAGGGCTAAAAACCCTCAATATTGGGCTGTGTGTGTGTATTTATGCACAGGCACACACACACACACTCACACGATTGAAGCTGTGCCAGTATTACTCCGGAATTTTAATGCCTGCTCCAAAGCCCTCTGTAGTCAGCAAGAGGTTTTCTGTTCACTTCAGTGGTAGCAGGATCGAGCCTCTGTCCTTCTGCATCCAGATTTTTTTCATTTATGCCTTATGACTTGTTTATAACAAACTACAGATGGGCTTGAGTCATAAAGTTCGGAGTATTCGGTTTGGAGGCTTTGCTTTGGGCCCATCCCTTTAATGTACTGCTTATTCCAGACCTGCCTTTTAAAGAGGAAAATATTGTCAGAATGAAAGTGTATGTGCAATAAACAAACTTCTCATTTCCTTCCCCTTAAATTTTTGGGTTTGTTGTTTTTTTTTTTTCCCCTTTTGAAGCTGATTTCTTAACTGGACAATTAGTTTTAGGGCTGCAATTGAATGCAAACTTGTCATACCTGATTTGCAGTCCTTTCTGTTTCAAGTGCTATCAATTATTTTCTAACTAGATGCTCCTGTGGGATCAGCTGTCACTAAGAGCAAATTTGAACACAATGGGTTGCTTCCTATTTCCAAAAGAATCTGAGGATTGTCAAAGCTTGACAGGCAGCTCCAGTTTTAAGATGAAACAGATAAGTTAGGTTTCCCCGGTAGGAGCTTTTGAACCCAAGCAGATAAAGGAAGTATTGTTTCCAAAGAGGGGATGCCATTTATAGTGCAAATTCACCCTTATTAAGAACAAACTGCAGTTTCTTTAAACAGGCAGTCACATACATTTGCATAGAGGTAATAAAATACTTACAAGTCTTTTCAAATATTTCTGTAGAGCCTGCACTTACAAATTTGGCTTTCATATTTTTTTTTTTTTTTTTAATGACAGACTGAGTAAACTGGGTAAACCATTAAAAAGATCAGTAGATGGTATAATGTAGCTGTTGTGTAGATCAAATGCATGAGGTGTTGATTTTACAACTGGATTCATCAACAATCAGCCAGAAGTTCAATTTGTGTCGCTTTGTTTTTGAAGATGCTTCATCTATTGTAATTCCTTGTGTGTGTCACACATGGAGTTCAGTTGCATGTTATTTTAGACATGTCCCAAGTGAGAAGTGCCACAACTTTCGGGTCTAAGGCAGAGGTAACTTTATTTTGTAAAAGTTACTGGGATATAGTGGTGCCACCTTCATGCAAGGAAATGCGTGAGTGTCACTGAATTTGCACTTAAGAAATAAAAAAGAACTATTTTGGGAGATGACACTGGATTAATGGTGCCTGATCAAATGCCCAGTGACTTCAGGAATTGGTCACAGGCTGTTCCATCTGCTTTTGTCACCAGTGCCTCGCTGAATGAAAGACTCCCTGCAGTAAGCAGGAGGTCCTAGGTTCCACATGTGAAAACTGGCTGAAAGAGAATTCTTCTTCCCTCAAAAATCTGAATCCATCCTAACAGGAGATAAGAAAGAACTTGTTTTTGCCGTTTGTAGGCGGTGGGGATGTTTTGAGCTTTCTCATCTTGAAAATTTTCAGTGGAAACCCACGTCGAGGGAGATAAAATTTCACAGAGAACCACCACAGCGGGGGGAAACACCAAGGAATGGGAAATTTTCTCAGACAGGGAAGTACTGTACAACCTGAGATGGATTGTACCCAGAGCAGATCAAAAGGAGGAATTTTTGGCCACGAGGGCAATCCATGCAATCCACCAATGGGGAAAAGCAATGTTATTTGCAAAATCATAGGGTTTCATTGCCACACTTTCACAATCACCAAATTAGAATCAGGTGTTAATTAGCACTTGTGTTTGGCAAGCTCACTTTATTGAGAACATTTGCCTTGGTCAGACTTTTGATTATTTTGGCTCTGAAACCTGGTTTATATTGATTTAATCATTAGAATACCCTCTTCTAAGGCTTTCAAATGATGCAATTAAGTGCAAATACCACATCTCCTGCACAGCAACAGGGATCTGAACAGTTATGACAAAGCCAGGAGACAGCAATAAGTGCAGTTTTTTACCTTTTAATGGGGCCTAATCCTGTAGCAGAGAATGTGCCAAATATTTATATATATATATATATATTGCTTGTCCATTACTTTACTCATATATTGTAATTCTCACACATCTTTTTATCATGCTAAATGAAAAATGTTTCCTAAATGAAATATTTCTAATTGAAAAAATGCAGTGTTTATTGTATTTGGAACATGACAGTCCTCACTCAATTTATAATTCCAGCCATTTACAGAAAAATCTCAGTCTCATGGTTGCATCCAGGGAGCAAATAGAGGCTGTGGCACAAAAAGTGATGCAAACGTGTCAGCATCTACCAGAATTCTTGACCTATTCTCAGAACTTCTATTCAGAAATAACTTATTTAGGCTATTTCCTTTTAGAAGGTGCTCAGCTACTTAGCCATGTCTCCTCTTCTGGTTTTGCAGCAGTATTTCAGAGAACTCATTTGCACGTTTTTGTCATGCATGTTATTGTGCCTGTTTGGAACAATTTCCTAACAATTTAAAGCTACCTATCTTTTAATTAGCGTTTTTCCCCCATTTCTAATTGTCAATATTAGGGTACAAAAGTAAATCAACAATGAGGCTTTATCTGCAATTAAAAAAGCTTCCCCTTGCTTGATGTGGTAGTGAGTAATACTTTGGTGTTGTCAAGTTGTTGTATGAGTTGAATCAAGCAGCAAATAATGTAGAAAAATCAAGGTTTTTACTTCTAGAATTATGCTGGGCCATCTATTGTTCATTGCTGCACTTCACTGATGGTTTTGAGTCAGATAGGAAGGGCCTTTGTAACTTTTCCTCACCCTGAGTAGCACCTTCCTCAGCAGAACTTCCAATAAACTCACTGACAGCAGCATCCCACCAGAGCTGGAGTGTCAGGATCCCATTCCATTCTTGCTTGTGATTTCATTCCCATATGAGTGAAGAAAAACACCCTGAAGAAAGGAAGCAAGCTCTCTAAGGAAGGATAAATCTTTTTTTCTTTTTTTTTTTTTCCCTCCTCCTTGAATAGCTGTACAATAGTGATTTTTATCAGCTGAGTCATCTGCCAGGTTTCATGAATGTTATGGATCCATTAGGGGTTTGTACTTCTCTCCATGACAATGAACTTGGAGGGAATCATCAGGAGGCAGCTGCTTAGATCAAGTGGCAGAGTCTGTCCACTCCTCAGGCTACAGCCAAAATCAACAGCGTGTCTTTACAGTTGATCTAGGGAATGCTGTTACAAATATGGGATGTTTGCACTAATGACTTAGTCAAATACATCTGGAGCCCTTTTCCCTGAAGAAATGAAACTGATGTAATAACACAACACAGTCTCCTTATTATGTAAATCATGAGGCAGAAGGCTGAGTGCGTTATTTAAAGCAAACTGAGGAAAGCTGAAGATTTGCTCAAGTAATTTCCCGTTTTTACCCCATATGAGATCTTGCAGATGGCAGGAAGGAATAGAAAAAGCAGCAGCCTCCTGACTTCCAAATGTGAGACAGCTCTTGTCTCACAATAAGGTTTTACACCACTGGAAACCTGGAGTTTTCCACAACAGAAGCATTTGGCCACTCTGTAAGAAAATCAACCTGGATTTTATCTACACATCCAGTGTATAGAAAATAAAGGAATAATGTATTTCGTCACTTGTGATGGGATTTTTGGAGGAAGGAATTTGTCTTAAAGACATACTCTTGTTTTCAGCCCAGGAAATCTCTCTAGCTTGCAAATAGAAATTTCCATCTTTTTACTCTAACTGAAACTTGGATGCAGTGAAAAAGTGGGAAAGAACCAACTAGAACATTTTCTGCAATTTTTGGCTAATGGTGCAGTACTCATCTTTACTTCACATAAAGTTCACGGTCAAGTCTTTTGCTTATTTTATTCAAGTTATTTGGGATCATGATGTGTTTTGGATCATTTTTCTTCACGGATTTGTTTTTCTCTGACACTCAGAATGTGTCATCCATAGATGAATGTGAAGCTTTCTGCGTTGCTGCTTGTGGGTGAGGAAAAATGGACCTTGGTGCCATTTCCTTTCACCCTTAGCAAAGCCAGGCCAGTGCCCTGTCACAAAAAAATAGCTTTACTTTTCTGGCACAACAGGGTTTTCCTAAGTAGAGAAAGCAGATCTCTGCAAGAGAGAGCATTTTTGAGGGCATGACTCAGACACAAAGTTCTCTGGGGAGTGCACACCATGGCAGGGCTCCCCACCCTCTGCTCTGCTGTCGAGGTCCACCCTCTTACATTTCATTTTCTGCAAGAGGAAGAGATGTAGGAGGTCATAGTGCATCCCTGCTTGGTCCCCTGCTGAAAGAGCTCAAATACTTCAGGCCTGAGTGCATGCAAAGGTTGACATAAATGAGAACAAAGAGGAGTTGGACTTTGAGGTTTGTTGCAGACAACTCCTTATAATGTTCTCCTACACCCACTGCCCTGCTGAGCTCTGTGGCTCATTGTTTCTGGCTTAGGTGTTGGTCAAGGCATTGACAGCTTTCACTAATTTCAGACCAAGGTGACTTTTCTCACAGAAGAATAAAATTTTGCACCTTTAAAATCTGCTTCCCCTCCCGTTTCTGGTTTATTTCCATTATTTTAAATTTTCTGTCTCCTAATTAGCACTGTGAATCCCCTCTTTGGGGACCTGGACCTTCCAATGCATGCAGGAAAACTGTTTATATGAAAGAAAGCTATGGGGAGAGATCAAGAGCCATGACTATAAGTCATAAAATGTAAGTAGAGAAGGAAGAATTTTCATTCTTCCATTTAAAAGCCTAGAATTTCATTTACCTTCTCAAAACCAGCAAATCATCATATAGTCTCACTTTCACCTCCCTGGCCCTAGTGATCTGCTTAGGGCTCCAGCTGCTTACCCATATAAATTTATATAAATACCCATATAGAGTGCAAAGGCTCAAATATTCCTGTGGTTGAAGGCTACGTGGTGTTTGTGTGTCTTGCACCTTCTGATCCTGCAACCTTCATTCATTCCAAGACCACATGAACATTTTTCTTCCTGCCTCTGTGAAGATTCACTTGTACAAACCTTACTGCTCTTAGACTATTTTAATCTTTTCACTTCCTATGTGCCAGATCTACTGGGACAGTATTTCCCCTAACGTGGATCTTTAACCTTGAACCTTTGTGTGGATCACAGTTGTTCTGCTGGAGACAGAAAAGTCCTTCTTCCCATGGGTGCAAAATCCTTTCTGTGCACTGATGAGATCTGGGTTTGAGCAAGAACTTATTATTTCTGAAATATGGAATGCATTTGCTCTTGGAACACATGTCCTTTTTATGCCCCCTGGTTCATGAGCTGGTTGCAAAGCTACAAATTTGCTATAAAATTCCTTTTAAGGTGCAGTGCTGCTAGAAATTTGTAGAATAATAGAGATCCTTTCATCCTTTGTATTTAAACATGCAATTTGCTTTAACGGGATCTGATCTGCCATTAAAACCCACTCTGTGTTTTATGTGTCTAACAAAAAACACACTTGCCCGAGTAAAATAGACTGCATGCAAGGCTACAATATAGCTATTTATATTTAATGTCTAATGAGGTCCTGCAGAAGTCCTTTTGTCCTGAGGGCTTAGACAGCCCTGTCCCAGCAGCACCAGTGGAAGGTGAAGGAAGCCCTGTGGAAGGAAAGCTGCAGCACTGCACCATGCAGGTGTGAGGTGGGGTTGTTCATGGGGTTTTGGGCTGGCAGTCCCAAAGAGGGGGCTCAGCTCCCACAGCAGGGATGCTCCATCACCTCTGTGTGCAATCTGTGATGTTGGATGCCTCTGCTGTGGCACTGGGAAAGAAGGAGCTCTCAGGGTTCAAGGCTTGGCTGAAAGGCTCGCAATGACTTTGAAGGTTGACTGTTTCCTTTAAAAACTGACTGATTTGCCATAGAGTTGCCTTTTTTTTTTTCCATGGAGAAAATGCAATTTCTCGTGTTGTCCTGTTTGTTTTGCTTAGGCATGCAAAGTTTTGCTTGTTTGAAGGCATCAAGCAGGCATCAAGCCACAAGGGAGAGTATCCTGGCTTGTATTCCAAAGACCTTTCCACAGGTAGCACTTTGCTCAAAATCCCATCCAATTTGCTTTTCTCAAGGTAATTTTTTTTTCTGTCCCTTCTGCCTCTGTATTCAGCCTTTTTTTTGTCTTTAATGCCCAATTGCTTTCTCTTGCTTTTTTTTTCCCCTCCCAAACCCACAAAAGCTCAACAACTACTAAATCTACTGAGCTATGAGTCTGTAGGTATGCACTGGAGCTCCCATGGTTTCAGCTGTCAGATCCTGGGAAGTTATTTACAGGAGGACATTGTGGACATAAGTGTTAGTGGAAAAATGAGAAATTAACTGCAAGAAACACTTCAAAGACGTTTTCAGGCTTTGCCACTTAGAACTGATTACTTCTTTGATATCAATATTTCTCCATAAATTTTGATTCCCATGCTGTCATGGACATCCTAAAACGAAAGCATCAAAATAGATTTTTATTTTGGAAATGAAGAGATCAAAAAGCCCCAATTTTTAGGTTGAAGATTCTTCTGTGCATTGCATTTGTCATATCAGAGCTGAAGGTGAAAATTTAAACAACTTATCAAAACTGGGAGCTACATTTTGATAACATTTGCATCCTTTTAAGTAGTGAAATTTTTGTTTTGCTGAAGGCTTCCTGCATTCTTTCAAGGGAAAGAAGAGTGTGAGATTATTTTCTGTGTTTGTAATATCTTGTGACCGTAAGCACCCAACCTTTCCTGTCAGTTCAGCCAGGACTGCAACTCACTTAGTCATCACAATTTTTAACATAGTAGTAAAAAACCCCAAATTCTTGGTTTTTACATGTCTACATGTTTAATGCTAAGGATTAGATCCGTGTAACGAGTTTTAAGAGAATATTTTACCACGGTTGTCATGAAAACTAGCACATACAAGATTTGTCTTCTTGTTCTTTTTCAAAGCCCAAATCTTTTGGCTGACCAAATAATCCCAAGACCTCTAAAATATTCTGTGATCTTTCTAATTGGATACACTGATGTCTGCTGGAAAACAGATGTGATCAACTGCAGTCATCTGTGAGCTGAAAGAAAATACAGCATGTTTTTTTTTTTCAGGAAAACTTTATCAGTAACTCTACCTCCTTCCAAGGCATAGAGATAATCATAAATAAAAGAGTTGCCATTTGATGAGAAGGAGGAAATTCTATCGTAGTCAGTGACAGGGAAAGTGAAATGTGGTCACCCAGAGTTCCTGCAATTCAAAGCCAACTCATGCCCACTTTAATTATTATGATGTATGTTCCTGTTCAGCTTTAACAGCCCTGCTTGTATGAGCAAAGGATCTCATTTGCCAGGGTCACATGTGCTCCATTTTTTTCCTCTCTAGTTTGGGGTTAGAAAACCTGCAGGAAGGGCAGGGATCCTTTGAGAGAACCATCTGTTCTCTGGGCTCTGCCTCCCCCAGGAGAGATTAGCAAAGCCAGGGTGGTCAGTTTGGGCATATCCCCCTGGATAGCAGCAGAGTGGAAGTGAGAGGAGGTGGGAATAGACTGGCCTTGTTTTGTCCTGAGAAGCTGTGGGATTCAAAGCCAGAGCACAAGGGTGTTTTTGGAGAGGGCTGTGTTGTGTTTTATCTCCTTTTTGCCAGGGTGGGGATTAAATGCACGAGCTGTATTTCGTGTTCAGGCTCAGGTGTTTATTAATTCTTATCCACATTACAGCCTCACAAACTGTAAGGTTAGCAGCCCTCCTGGCTAACAAAATAAAAATGGACCCTCTCTCTCTCTCTCTACAAGGCCTTTTAAGGATAAACTGTCCAATTAAGAAATGACACCTAAATTATTTTTACTTTTAACCCAATAACCAACCACCCATGGCCTGCAATGGGGACTTTTCTACCCAATTACAAAACACCACCCAGACCCATGAAGAAGAAGGTGAAAAAGAAGAACTGGTCTCTGCCCTAAAACCTCCATCTTGCTTTATATATCTATTACTATATTCTAAACCCTTAAACTCTTAAGCTTTCCACCCTGTGATATCACACACTTCTATTCAATCTCCACACCACAATCCCAGTGCTATCACTCAGTTTTGGAAGCCTTCTCCATGGCCTCAGGTCAAATGCAGAGTTTGCTTGGGGGTCAGTGCCTGTAAGCACAGAAAGCCTGAAATTCCCAGTGCCCAGGGTTCCAACAGGACTGGATTAGTGTAAATCAGGATGGCAGAATTCGTCACAGGGAACCAGCAACTATAGATAGATCAGTCAAGCAGGTGACTGCAATAATTGTTACTTTTTCATGGATTTAAGAACTTGCAATTTTAGTTTTAATTTTGCCACAGGTTTTTCAACCTCATATGAGTGTTAAAAAGCAAAAATTTCACAGGTGGAGTCAGGAAAATATCTACAGAGTAGATTAAACTTGTTTGTAGGATTGGAGAGGATGGAGATGACAGGTGCTAATTGCTGTCATTACTGGAGGATTTGGTACTGTTGAGAAGTTTAAAGAGTTTTGATTTTGTCCAAACTCTTCAGACTCCAGATGGGTTGAGACAGTCTGAGGTTTTGGCAATCCATCTGTACTTGGGCAGCACCTCTGCTTTGGTGAGGTTCTCCACACAAGAGCTGCCTTCTGTGTGGGATTCCTTTTGGAATCCTTTTTGGAATCCACTGTTCCAACCAACCACTCTTTCTCTCTGGGCAGGGTGTTGTCTGTCTAAAAGCTCCAGGCAGGGACAGGGAGGCCATGCTGGTGACTCCTGTGGGACTCCTCCAGGGAATGCTGATAGTGGGAATCACCAGGATGCCTCTGTTCCCAGCCCATTGACAGGATTGGCTCAGCTTGGAAGCTCAGACATCTTCAGGCGTTCTTTACCTGTGAGGGCTAAGGCATGCCATGCTTTTATGTGAAAATTCAAGTCCTGATGCCAGCCTGTGGCTTTGGGAGCTGTGATTGAAGCCAAGGACCTATGAAACACGTGCTTTTATCTTGTGCTTTTATGCTCTTTTTTTGCTGCTTTCTAGCACAAGGGCCTTGCAGGCGTCTAGCATACATAGGTGGCATGTTTCATCACAGATTTAGAACTGATTTTATTCACAGTCTTAGTACCAATCATCAAACTGAAATCAAAGGCCAGTAAAAATTTGATCTTAGACTGGCCACCATTAGCCACCTCAAACCTCATGCAGAGTAAATTAAAAATTTTAACAATAAGTGACTGAAACAATATTTTATCTTCTCAGAGGACATGGGCTCCCACTTTCCATGCAAACTGCTCTGCAGCAGGCTGCTTCTGCAGCTGACTTGTGCTGATTGAGCCAAATCCATATCTCAGGGCAGACCAGAGGGAATGTGTCTATTCTGGCTCCTGAGAAACAAAGCAGACAAGGGCTGTTTCTAGTGGTCTTTCAGCTCCAGTGTGGGTTTTGGATCAAAGTCCTCCCTTTCAGACTGAATCCAGTGACACAGATTTTGAACAGGGCTTGCAGAGTTAAAAACCTGGTAAAGGACGGAATTGAGACAGCTTGTGGTGAAAACAAGCACCTCTGCTTCTCGGAATATTATCTTCAAGAATGGGGGAAGAAGTAAATAAGAAACAAACTCAGAAGAATGAATTCAAATATTAGAGGACACCAAAGTCTAGGGAAAATGTCTTGGCTCTTTTTCTTCAAAACATTGTGGTAGACTTCTGATAAACTAGGAAACACAAAAAAAGCTGTCAGCTTGGGCCAACAAACAAAAAAAAATGCTGACAGATGCGTGGAACACTCGCTTTCTTTTTTTTTTTTCCTCTTCTTCTTTACAAAGTTATACAATAAAATCCAGCCAATGTATGTGACTATGTTACAGGGGAGGAGAGAAGGAAAGGAAGAATGTTAAAGACTTTCAAACCTGTATGTTTAATGCTAGGTCTCTAAATCTGTATTTCCTACACAAATAATTTTGAGAGATGCTTATGCATCTCAGAACTTCCCCCATAAAACCTTTAAGGTTGAATTGTCCTTCTGAGATGATGTGATACAATGTTCTTCATTCAGTGAAGGAAGCACCTATGAACAATTTCTTTTTTTTGATTTGCTTTATTTCTGAATCCTCACTTACCCTAAATAAGATCTGAAATTTGGGTGTGAGAGGGTGAAGGAGCAAAGGCTACACTGTGTTTCTCAAAGGCAGTCCTATGATAAGCTATGATATTTGTAGTGCTAAGAGTGGCAATGTGCTGCAACTTTAAAACATGTTAAAAATATGTCCAGGCTGCAAAGGAAGAGGTATTTCATTTTTTGTCAAAGAGTAGCCATCCATAAATTGCTGAACAATGGGAACTGCAGGCCCTGGTAGTGCCTGGACTTAGGGTGAACCATAGCATCCCACAGACTCGTAGAGCTCGGCATAAAGTGCTGCTATGGGGAGGCTGCCTCTCCGAGTATCTGCTCCCTTAAACCCCAGGGTAGAGGGGAAATTTTCATGGAGCTTATAGTGATTTATAATGGGAAGCATAGGCTTTTTCATAGACATTGTTCTCAGTGACAGTGTAAAGAAAGAGAGCACTAAATCTCTTCTCATCATAACTAATGATTAAGTCAGCAGCTTTTTTGGCGAATACAGAATGCCCTTCTACAAAAACAAAGTATTCTATTGTGATGTGTTACATTTTAAAAAACACCCCATAAGTATCCCATAAGGCTATTGCAATATTTTTAACTAGATCTTCCCTCTTTGTCAGCATATTGAAATAAATGGAATGTGTCAGACTGAGTAATGCTCTTTCAATAAGTTTTTAGGAGCCCACTTAGAAGTTTGGCAAAATATAAAGAAGCGAGGAAAACTTTCTCAGGATCCTCTCTGGCCTGAATGGAAGATTGGTTCATTAAGGAGAAAAGCTTATGCTGATGCTGACACTAATAAATGGGACAGGGAAGGATATTTCATCTTAGTTTGGGCTACCTTGCTCCAAGTTTGCTGCCTCAAGTTGCCCTGTGAAATGAATCAGCCAGCTGAAGATGATTCATTGCACTGCAAAGTTCCCATCAATATAATGGGGAGATCAGTTTTGTGTGAATGGCTCAAATGTGAACCAACCCTCAACTATTAGGAGTCAAAGGGTCAGCAGTTGCTGAAAAATTAACTCCCCTGCATCTGCTGTTTGGACCTGGACTTGAGCTGTGCAATGCCTCTGCCTTCAGAGGGCATTTCTGTTGTTCAGTCTGGATACCAAACTTGCATGAGCATCACACTTTATTTGGAAGAAAATTCCATCATTTTGCAAGGTTGTTCCTTCTCCAGTTCTTTCATTCCACACGTGATCTCAGCCCTCATGAAGTCAGTGATAACACTGCTACAGCCATCACCAATTCTGGGCTTTTTTACTCTCTATTTTGACCCTAGAGGCAGATTTTTACAAGGTGGACCTTCACAGTTAGCCCTAGCTTGGATTTTAAGTCTTTTTTAGGGAATATAAATACATGGTCTTTTATAAATATGTTCCCTGAATGATTTTCTGCATCAAAACACTTAAAAACAAACAAACAAACAAACAAACAAAACCAAAAACCCAAACAAATGAAAAAAAACCAAACCCAAAAAACAAACCAGTGCTGCTCAGATGGAGAAATTTGCAGTAGTATGGTAGTGAGAAAGAAATGTGTTTAATCATTATCCCTCAGATAAAGGTCAGGCTTTAGGGATCCATCGACCTCCATGTTGCAAGCGCTGTACTTTAATACCCTCTGTCTTTCATTCCTCAGGAAAAAAAGATAGATTAATGAGAATCCATTTCCAAGAGATCCTTCTTTTGTGACACTGAACCTAGTGTGTTCTTATATTACTTTGTTTAAACATTTCTGAAATGTTTGGAAATCCTGCCTAGTAAGTCCTTTTTTTTGCATCTTTGCACTCCAGCCTTTCCCGAATGCCACATCTGGAATCCCAGCCACGATTCACAAAAGTTACGGTCGGGTAAAGCGGACCCTCCTCAGCCTCGAGAATCCTTCGGTTTTCCATTCTCCCTCCCTCTCCTCTGCCTCACAAAGGTCCTAATCAAGACTGGGATAGAAGGAAATCCCATTAGAGCCTAATAATGCTGCTTCTTTCCAGAGGGAGTCACTAGAAAGTAATTTATTTCTTCTTCAGGGTGCGACTGGAGGCACTAATTTGTCACAGGCCTGTGCGCGCTTGGTGCCGCGGCCTTCGTTATCCCGGGGACAGGGGGCTGAGGTGGTGACCCAAAAAGCCTATTCTTCTGCCAGCCTAGCCCTGTTTGTTCCTTCCCAGCTCAGACATCACATCCCAGTCCCCAGGACGTGTAAAGGCCCTGCTCATGGCTGGAGTTTGCACAGTGCAAGGTACCAACCCCGCAGTTCTGCTGCCTGCCCGTATTAGCGTCAGCCGGGGGCTGCGGTGAGAGCACCGCTGTCAGCTGCATTCTCTGGGCTCCTGGGCCCTGGGCAGCTCTAATTTTCAGACATGCTTTCCTTCCCCCCGCCCCGCTTTCCCCTATTGTTGTGTCTTTCCCATCGGGGGAATTCACCCTCAAGTTCAGAACACACACACTTGGGAGGGATGCGGCGGAGAATCGGCCCTTTGTGAGCGTGTGAAGGATGCTTTCCTTGACCTGTCAGGGAACATATTTTACTCGGTGAGAAAGAATGCCGGGCCAAATTCCTCCCTACTGTAAGCAGGCTGCTGGAAGTGGCCTTCCATTGGGAATGAGCATGGCCTACTTTGGCTGGTGGATGGTCTCCTCAGCAGATGACACTGTTTACAGTGTCTTGGCTGCTTTTGCTGCTGTCTCGAGCGATGGTGAGCGTTTAGCCCAAACAATGCAAATAGGAAGTCATTTGTTTGTGAGGGCCTAATCCTGAAGCCCTTATTTGGTGTTTGCTGAAGTTAAATTCAGCCTTTACTCAGATAAACTCCGGTTGAATTCGCATGGAGGACGAGAAGAGGGCTGTGGGAGTGCACTGCTTGTTTTTGGCCCCGGCACAAAGATACTTTGGGTTCAAACACACACTGAGGGGACGAGAGGCACACACAATGACTTGTCTATATACATGCAGCACTATACGTGTGCACATGAACACAATTGCACACTAATCTAATCAATACATTCATTTCTTATTAGAACATAATTACACATCCCAGGAGGCTGGAACAGAAAAGTCCCATTAACCCCTCATGCCCTTTTCGGCTTTCCTCTGCCTTTCCATCTAACAGACCTCTGTGTCACTCCACTCATTAGCAGTTACTGTCTATGACATTGTTACATAAATAAGGATGTCGACCTGTCAGAATGGGTCACCCAATTCAAGGGTGATGATAAATATCTGTCCCTCTGAATTAGGCTAAAGACACCAGAGTACAGGACAGCTACTGTTGATTATTGGATAGTTAATGTATAGAGGACAAAAGGTGCTGAGGCCTGGTCACTTTTTGGATCATTAATATGGATTTAGGCCTATTGTTAAAAAAAGAAAAAAAAAAGAAGAAGCACACGCACACGCAAAACTAGGTTAGCAAGAAGATGCATAACTTTCAGTTTGGGATAGAATGTGTGGATGGCGGGTACATCCATGGTGCTGGAGGTGTGGGTGGATTTTACATCAAATTCACGGCGTTTTTGGATAAACAGCCAAAATATTTGGGGTCTGGGCTGAAAACATTTTATGCTGCCCTCCCTGCATACAAATGCAGGGGAAGTAAAAGGCACATGGATGCCTTTAAATCAGCAGAAATAACTCCAGGAAGGGGAATATACAGTTAAACGTATTCAGTTCCAAGGCAACTGGAGAGTGCTGAAGCAGGTCTCGTGGTTTGCACTGAAAGTCAGTTATTGCCAAGATTCTTTTCTCTATTTTCAAAACACCTTTTCCTACCTAAATAATGAAGGGACTGCAGAGTGTCTATAACCCCAAATCATTCATTTTGTGATTGCTATCTTTTGGCATTAGCGACAGCTTTTTCCTTGCAGGTAACACTGAAGTGTGATGCAAGACGCTGCTTTGATTTTAACAGCAGATAATGTAAAAACATCAAGGCAGCTTGTAGACAGAGGCTCTTGCCATTCCAAATAAGAATTAATTAAGACCCTTTTTGAAAAGACTCAATGCTGTAGCTCACAGGAATGAATTAAGACTCTTTCCAAAAGTCTCGATGTTGTAGCTCCCTAAAAATGTTAAGTGCTGGGCACGACGTCCCTTAGGATCTGTTTATCTGAAAGCCTAATCTCAGCACCCACAACTTTCCCTGAATTCCACATCCCACAGGATCAGACGGTGGCATCTCTGTTGAGAATTTATGACAATGCCTTGCCCTGAGTGGCACACCCAGTCTGGTAGGGAGCCAAGTGTCCTGTACAGGAGTCGGGGTGAGTGCAGCGTGTCTGGGCAGGGTCAGGCCCCCCAATTTTGCTCCACTTGCCCCAGCCAGCCTCTGTGCAGAGTTATACCCTGTACAGCCTGCCACTGAGCTGCAAGGGAGTGCCTACAGCATTAGAGACTGGGAAGAAACCCTCCCCTGGGAGAGTGGGGAGGTGCTGGCACAGGTCGTCCAGGGAAGCTGTGGTTGCCCCTGGATCCTTGGAAGTGTTCAAGGCCAGGTTGGATGGGACTTGGAGCACCCTGGGATAGGGAAAGCTGTCCCTGCCCATGGTGGGAGGTTTGGAATGAGGTGATCTTTCGGGTCCTTTCCAACCCAAACCATTTTTGGGTTCTGTGATTCTCCTAGATCAAAACTCTGACAGAGAATTCTCCAGCCCATGCACCAACTGAGCAGTGTGAGGTAGTAGCTGCAATTAGCTCTGTTTCCCCATTCCTCGTTTCCTCCACCCTCAGGGAGCAACTGATTCCAGAAGTATCCCTGTCTCCCCAGCACACTGATGTGTGGAGAAGTTTGGCTAGTTATTCTAGTCTGAAAATGCAGTCTCACTGGGGTGCCAGACCTTCTGAGCACAGGAGGACCAACAAGTCAACTCAAGTCTGCTGGTTTGAGTAGAGACTCTGAGTTCTGGCTTGTTGGGAGAACATTCCCATCTTTATCCAGGTTAAGCCAAGCAGATCTGGAAAAAGACAATGCAGCTTGATCAGAAATAGAAATTCCTACAGCTCCTGAATTTCATTTGCTAGAGCAAGACTCTGGCAGCCCTTTGGGAAAATGTGTTTGTGCAGAATCAGTATTGGGACACAGGGAAATCTGAGCAGACGTGGCTGCACTTCTCAGTTGGGTCTTCCTTTCCTTTTGACAAATAATTGGCTCATTAAAAGGTATGAAGGAGAGAAGGAGCAAGAAGAAATAAACCACGATGTGTTCACTGGGTAAAGCACATGTGTGCATCCTCAGGTTCAAACCCTGGAGTGTGGAGTAAACCCATGGTAGCAAACCCATTTCCAGATGCCTTTGGATTTCAGTGGCAGAGGAAATACAAGTTTTCAGACCCTCTCTGGAAAAATATATAATCAGAGTATCATTTAGATTGGAAAAAACCTCTAAGATCATTGAGTTCAACCATTAATGATGGCAGAATGCATTCTGCAATGTCCTCTGCAAACAGGACAATAGAGCTGTAAGAAACTTAACAAGACACTCATGACACAGGTGTTTTATTTTCCCATTCAAGCTGCAGTCTCACTTGCCTTTTTTTTTTTTTTT
>WEIU01004190.1:356445-403190 GCA_013389925.1 Aegithalos caudatus
TTTTTTTTTTTTTTAACTGCACTAAATTCTACTACTTTGTGATCATTATTCGTAAGATTCATGCTACTCCATAAAATAAAATTTTGGAATTAGTTTTCCAGAACAGGTTTGTCTGTAAAATAATCTGCAGATGTGTTTTCTGCTGGAATATACATTTTCTCTCCTGATTTAAGTGGGAGGGGGGAAAAAAAGGCAACTTTTTGCTATCATTATAACAACTAAAATTTGAAGATATTTCAACCTGAGATTTCCTCAATATATATTTTAATGTGATGAAGGTGATGTTACAGGAGAGACCAGGTTCTTGCATGGCTTGGAAGTGCAGGGTGCAGTAAAGGTGCTTGCTAATTCCTTTTTCTTTCCTAAAACAGTGACACCAGTCTGTGTTCTGACTGATATCAGCCACCCTCAGGTATCAACACCCATTCTGTTGAAATTACAGATTTGATAGTCTGTGGGAAATACATAAAAAGCCGTAATTCAGAAAAAAAACCACACAAAATTACATTATTTCTTTGTATTTGTTCATTTCCTAAATATTTTACAGGGCTGGTGTAGCTCTGTTAGCTTGATGGAGGAGAACCACATCAAAATATAAGAATGAAAAATGTATTTCTTTCCTTTTTAGGGTTGATTGTAAAACCCCTTGTGCATACACACATGCTACATTTATAAAAATAATTCCTAACACCCACTAAAAAAGTCTAATCATAATATCTCAAATATGTGGCCAATATAGATGGGATTATTTTGCAGCAGTGGCTTAAGCATATTGCTGGCACAGAGCTCTGGGACATGATGATATAAATTCACAGAAATAGTGCTTGCTAATGCAGTAAATGACGAAAGCTGCTGTAACTGCTGGACTCAAAGGGAGCTCTATCCAAGAATAATGAATATTTCCCGTTGCATTTCAGAAGTGCATGCTTTGCACATGTGAGGGTGGGTCATAACTCAGTCAGCCCCGCTGTTTACTGCATGGTAACACTCTGGGGAATTAATTAGAGGTCCCAAGTTAGCTGTGCACATACTTGGCATGAGAATTCCAGAGAGGCACCCAAGGGATCCGATCCCTTGTCACAGCCACGGGCCAGGTACCTATGGCACTGCTGCCATAACCTGCCCTGGGAAAGAAATTCATTGGGCTCCTACTGCAGCCCATGAACAATCCACCCATCTGTGCCCGTGGTTTTTGTGCTGTGACTACCTTTCCAACAGGAACTGGACTGAGATCACTGGCTTACTCCAGTCTAGCCACTGAAAGGCTGCCTGTTTATTAAAACCATACTCTCTGTGAAATGCATCTTTGTCTATGAAACAGCGTGGCCATTACATAATAACTTGGTGATTTATGCTTGTCAGATAGTGTGTTTGCAGTAGGCAAAGCAGTAGACCTTGGGGGATGAGGATTTGTTAGCCCAGGGCTGTCCATCTCCAGGTGCTTTCATGCTTGTTTGCTTCCCTGAAACACAATAATTGGTGGGACTTAGGCTCTCCAAGCGGGAACAGCGCTCCTTCTGCCATTGGGTGAGGCAAACCCAAACCAGCAGCTAGAATGTAAAATGCATCAGAAGCATCTGAAGCACCTGGATACCTGTCAGAGTGACATGAGAACCCACCTGGGCTGTCTCCAGAGCCCAGGAATTGGTAGCAGCCTGGCTGGGGCAGGATGGAGCACCGTGGACATTAATTTACCCCGCTGAGAAGTGCCCGGAGCTGTGGTTCCACAAATATTTTTTCTCTGTGGCACTTTTGGCTCCAGCAAGCCATGCTGCCACCAGCCAGGGCTGCTTGTGGCAATGCCTACAGAGCCCTCCTTGTTGTGCATGGGCACAGAGGGGTGGCAGGAGCATGGGAGAGCAGCAGGAGAGAGCCAGAGTGGAGGTCGCCCGCTGATGCTGACTCCACGTCCCGGAGAGATGTGTGTGCAACCACAACCCAAAGGCCAGGATGAATAAGCTTGTGTGAAAGTCTGTGACTAAATCCTTCTGGAAAATAGGCTCTAGGCTCTTTCCAAAGTGTTACCCGCTGCTAGTGGGGCTGTATGTTTAATCTGTTCCTTTAAGTGCTTATCACCATCCATCAAAGAAATCACTGGCACAGCTGCCCTTAACTGGAAGATGTGAGCTTTCTCAACAAGTAAGTGATGGCTATAAAGATTACACTGCCCTCTCCAAAGTGGTTTCTGGTGTTAATCTAATATTAGTGCCAAGTACAGGAGCTGCTGATCTGTGCCAGGTCTCTCCCCTATTACCTGGGGTAAGCCTGTTCCCTGGATGTTAAAGGAACATTTTATGAGTATTGAAGCTGAAACAAAATATGAAAAAGCAAGTGTGTTACAGGGCAATAGGAGAGAGGGCTGCTGTGTCCATTGTATCAGTTTATCTGAAAATTTGGATGGCAAAGTGAATTATCCAGCACAAATTACCCAACAGCCCCGTGCCAGTCAAGTTACAAATATTCCAAATATTCGTACACAATGGCATGCATGTCACCAGCATGGTCCCAGCTGGTGTCACTTGGGTGTGATGCACAGCAAATTGCCTAAATGGCTCGGTGCACCATTATAGGGTGAGTGTACCAAGCCCCCTCTGCCTCCAGCTCTGTGGGTTACACCTTGAAAATGCTCATTTTCCTTAAGGAGCACATGTGAAAAACCCCACTCTTGCACTAAATCCTGCACATTAAGGCAAAGAAATGAGGTACAGAAGGAAGCAGACCTCCAGAGGCAGGTGACAAGAGGCTGCTGAGCCTTTCTAGACCCCAAACCTGCCCTTCATCAAAGTCCCTGTGACAAGTGTGACATTTGTCTGCCTGGCTGGCCTAACCACAGGAGCACACCAGCAAGTGTGTCTGGGACAGGGCATGGTGGTGTTTATCCTGAACAGGGCCAGCCAGGAACATCAGTGAGGAGCTACATCCCAAGCTTTTGCCCAAAAAAAAAAAAAAAAGCCCCTCAGCTGTCTGTTGACAGAGAGATGCTGGAGCTTTTGTAAAGCTTAGAGCCCCACGCTGTGATCTCATCAGATGTCATGTGCTAACTCAGGGCTTCAGTGGAGGCACTGGTGCTGAATATGTGGCATCTTTTCTTCTGAGTATGCTTTAAAATAAGCCTTAAACTCACTACAGTGTCCACCTACCCCAGTGAAAAACTTGCTCTTAACTTCTCCTGTTCGTATGGACGTTTTTCCATCACTTTTGCAGAAGTGCACGTGATGCTGTAATTAATGACTGCACTTCTTGTGGCAGTGAAAGCAGACAGTGCTGAAGGGTGGATCTCACCTCCAACAGTCCAGGACTGCCAGGAAACTGAGGAAACTGAGGCAGGAAACTCAGGGACGTGGTGTTCCCCAGCATCAGGCAGTTCCCATTTTTTGGCCAGGGTGATGGGAAGGGTGGCCATGAGGAGAAAGCAGGGGCAACAGGCAGAGTGAAGGCAGAATGACTGATTCTCACTATAGGAAATGTGTGTGAAAGAATCAAAGCAGGTCAGCAGTTAGAAAACAAGCAAATACACAATCTGAGAAAACACAATTTTTCCAGGCTACAGAGCCAAGTTCTTTCAGGCACTGATTCCATTCACATCCATGGGAGGAGAAAATACCTGCTCACGCTGAAATATGGGATTTCCACTGCTGAATTACAATTTTGTGCCCTCAAACATATGGCCCATGTCCCCCTGACCCCACCAGGAACAGTTCCACACCTTCTGTCACAGCTGGCTTGCCAGGCTGTCTTTCTGGCAGGATTTCCAGATTTGGGACAGACAGTTTGTGCTCTCTGGCCCCACCTTTTCTGCACCTTTTGGTACGTGCAGGAGGACATCCTTTCCCAGCAGCATTTCACACCACTGGAGCTCTCAGTAACTCCCTGAAGAGCAGAGCAGCCCCTTGGACTGGGCTTTGTCTGGGTTAATTTTCATGGATACAGGACACAGCTTTTGCCAGCAGGTAGGATGGACAGACCTGCTGGGTGTTCATGGCTCTATCCTACTGTCTGAACTTGGCTACAAAGCAACATTTTAGGTTTCTCTCAGCTGCCAGTAACACCTTTAATCCAGCTCTCACAATAAAAGGGGTGCACAGCTCCATCCATCAGCATCCTTCTGCTCCACCAAAGAAATTTTTGAAGCCTAAGGCAGTTTTTAAATAAGTGAAGAATCCTACCCAGCTATTCAGCACCATTAACTCAAACTTTCTTGATATTTTGCTGTGGTTTAATTCTGGTACACTTCCAAAAGGTGTAGAACCAGATATGGAGACATGCACAGATTTATGTATGTGTGTGTAAATACAGATAGATAGATAGATTCATAAATATATAGATATATAGATACATAGGTATATAGATACATAGGTATATAGGTATATATATATATACACACAAGGAATCAGAAGAAACTGGTGCTCTGCTGGATTTCAGAGTCCTGAAATTACTGAATTTACTCTGTGCTGAGATCAGATCTGGCAAGGGCCATGCTTTGCCCTCAGCTCTCAGTTCGAGGTCCCTCTGAAGTCCCAAAGATGTGACTTGGCTTTCACTCCCTTTATTCCTCATTTTCACATGCTTGTTCACATCCAGTTTCTGGAAGAATCTTCCAGAGGAGCTGCCAGAATCTTATCAGGGAGAGATTGTTGTGCTTTTGCTCCCCGAGGAGGCCTGGTGAGATGTGGGATCAGCATCATGCTGCTGCAGGATGCTCAGAGGTGAGGGAAGCAGGGAAAAGTTAATAGGAAGAAGGAAAAGTGCAAGAGAAATACAGTGCACAGGGATGCAAAGAGAAAGGAAATGACAGAGTTGGTCTTCTCTGGTGTGCAGAGTTAATGATATCCCTGTCTGCATTTGTCACATCATTTAACTGTGACCTGGAAATGATTATCTTTATTGCATTTATGCTTTTCATCGCTTGTTGATGATTTGCAATGAAAGCATGAAAGATAACAGCTTTATTTTTTTTTATTTCAATATAATAGTCGTTGCTGTCCTGTACCTCAAGCTTTCTGTATGCACAGAATTGTTGCCAGCACAGCTAAATTAGTTCAGATGGATGCTGATATGTTGCTGTACAATCCTTCTCCTGCAGAAACCCAAACCCTCATCAGCATCTCCTTTGGTCAGGGCAGTCATTTTCAGTAGCTCTGCTTTCTGTCCATAAGAAATGCTCAAACTGTCAGAACTTCTGCTGGCAGACAAGCTTTCAAAATGTCGTGAAGATAGAGATGAGGAAAGTGGAGAGTGGAATTTTACAGGCAATACTTACCAGAGCTAAATAAAAAAATGGGGCAGAGGATTTATTTGCCTGCCTCAATTCCTTTTGCAGTTCACCTTTAAAGGAGTTGTTGTTTGTTTTTTTTTAATGCACATGTACTAATATACTTATGTTCAGTTGTGATGGTTGTCTAATTAGCAGGATATTCACTACATTTAAGCACATTGAGCTGAAGGAAAAAGCTGGGAAAATATTATAGCCTTTCATTATGCAGAAATGAGGAAAGAAGCATGTGTGTCTATGTGTTTAGGGGCAAATGTGCATGTAACTCCACACAGGAGAACATTCTATTTGGGAGAGGGCCCACCAAGAACATGGATGATATTCAAGCAGGGTGGATTTAAAATAATAAAGCAAGAGGTGAGTGTAATTCCAGAGATCAAAGAGAAAACCAGAAGAGAAGATAGGGAACAAACTGAGAGGAAGTTCTGGGTTAGTGGAGAGGGGGAAATACATATTCCATTTGTATATGTTTAATTGTGGATGTAAAGAAGAGAAAACTTGTAGCAATAAATAGGAGGGAAAAGCTTTAAATTGCAGAGGAATAAGGGAAACACCAGGTGAGAAGGCAGACCTGTACCCACCAGGCTCATTTTTTAATATATTAAGAAGAAAACCTGAATGATACTGATCTTCTTCCCCAGTTTAAGATACAGTAAGATAAAAAGGATAAAACTGGCCTTATTTCAGAAAAAAAAAAAGTGTATCTTATAATTATCCTTAATAGGGATCATTCAGTGTTTTCCTTTCCAAGAGTAATTCTGTAAGTTCTAACAGGAGCTTTTTAGGCACAAATTACTGCTCTAATCAGAGTTAAGATCAAAACATCCCTATATCTTTACCCAGGGATTTTAAAGGATCTCAGAGATTTTCTAGGGTGCCAGTAGATATTTACTGGATATAAGCTTCCAAAACCACTAAGGGACCAGTGCTATCCATGACAATGTGAAAAGGAAGCTGGCAAATAAGGATGTTTAAGGCAGGTGACTTCTGCATTTCCCTGGAATAACATAGTGGATATTAGGGGTGGGTGCTGTTTTGCTGCAAGTTTTGAAATCAGAGAATAGAAACTCCGATATAAATCAGTTTAGGAAATTCTATGGAGCACACTACACTGGAAATGGAACTGTGGGACAAATGCACACACTCTTATGCCTAACTTTCTTTTCTCAAAATCTTGCTGTGTGAAGTGGCTTCATACTCAATATGTTGAACTTCCTATGCCTTGCATTTTCAAATATGGACATTAAACACCTATTTCTTGATGGCTTGATGGCTTTGATCTAAACCAGTACAAGCCCTGTAAGGGGAAACCACGTGGGTCAAAAGATGATGGTGGCTTCTTGGGCCCTTCCCAAAATCTGGTAATTGAGACAAGGAATAATTATTGTTTCTCAGCTCCTTCCTCACGTCCTTGAAAGCAACCATATTGAGTTTTAAGTAGCTTGAAATATAAAAGTATTACATGGAGACTTCAGGAAAACTGGGATCAGACATATGTAGGTAGAGACCTATATAACATAGATGTTGTTAGTTAAATTGCATGAATTAAGGTTTCTAAATAGGCTTCCAGTATCTTTTGAAGACAGGGGAGAAAAAAAAAAAGCAAAAATGCCATTGCAAGGAGATAAATTTAAATGCGCAACAGCAGAGAAAAATATTGCCATTAATTTCATGGGATCTTCATGGATTATATGAATTTGGGCTAAAAAGCAAGCATTTATAAAACTAGAGCTTTCCCTTTGTATCTGCACAGGCTCTAGGTCGCCAGATAAGTTAAACACTTCTCAAAAAACTCCCTATTTTTTTTTTTTCCCTGAACCTCCTGTCTGTCAAAAACCTAGAGGAGTTGAAAAACCCCCGGGAAACCCAGAGATTCAGAGTGAGAATTACAGCTGGCAGCTCCAGCCCCTGACTGCTGCCTGGTGTCCTTGGCAAGAACAAACACAAAGAGCTCTGCCACTCAATACCTCCAACCTCAACCTGTGATAATCCACACTCTTTAATCCTTTGTGTAGCTGTGTCATCGCAGTTTATTTGAAAATGGTGTCCCCTCAGTACTAATCTCATTCCAAACCATTCATATTAATGTTAGAATTAGAGTGAATTAGGGCATTATTTGCCTCGTGGGTGACACCTAAGCACTTGTAAGTAATTGCTCGGGGGAGAAGAGAGCATTAAATGGGAATGGCACATACAGTATGAAAAATTGAAGAGAACAAATATTAAACTTTTAATAGAAATAACTCCAGCAGAACTTTCCCACAGGCCACAGAACTCTGATATTTTTAGCTGGTTGAGGCCAATATATGTTAAGAATAGCATTCACTGCAGTGGGAAAATACACAATTTCTATTATGGGGCAGTCAGAATAACAATATACTGATGATACACTGGTATAAAACATGTAATTATCTAGCATGCAAAGAATAAATCACATAAACTGTTTACAGTGGGAATTGTGAAGGGACAATGACACATTGTTGTCTTCTTTGCGTAGCAAAGATAAAGTTTGGCTTCTAAAACTGCAAAATCTAATTTGCAGTGTTTACGTGATGCTTCCTGCGAGTAGGCTCTGATAAGGGATTTTTTTTTTTTTAATTTCTAATAAATTAGGTTAGGTATTAACTTGGTTAAAATGGGAGATAGAAGTGGTTAAAATTAGAAAGACGTCAGCTTGGATAACATCTTGTGTTTCTTCACGTTCTGCCATTAGTCTAAAATTACACAGAATAGTCCTCCTTTCCCATGCAGCTGCAGATAACTGCAATTTTCCTTCTAGAACCACGAATTGTGGTTCATTCAGTGCAAAATTCACAATCATACCTGGAGGGAAGCCTAACTCTTTGAGAGCTGTGCTTGGAGTGATTATTCTTATTACAGAACTCCTAGCCCATCATATTAATAATTATTAATAATGCAGAGAACAAAGGCATTGAGTGTCCTCATCTATCATCAGGTATAAAAATAGTTTTAATTGATAAGCCCGTCTGTTCTGTGTGCTATTATTGTATCACTATAAATTGTAAAAATAGGGTGAAATCAATATTTTTTTATCTCTCCTCCTTGGTAGCAAAGAAAGACCTAAGCTTCAGGATTAGTGGGCAGATATGAGGAGGATTTCTTTCTTTGTGATACAAATCTGTATTAATTGATTTTTCTTGATGTGGATTAATTGCAGCTCTTTATTAGGAATAATATCACAAATAAACTATAGACAAGTATAGATTGCTAAGCCTAGATTTCAACTGAATGAGGCTAATCAATACCTAAGTCTGTAATTTAAAGCAATTCATTAGGGCCTCAGGAAAAGCTAAGTAATATACGTGAGAAATGTCTCATCTGGAGCCTTACAGGAGTTTCTCCCTAAACAGAATAAATACATTTCCAATATATAATTATTGCAGAATGATCTTGTTCAAATGCCTTTTTTTTTTTTTTTTTACTTGCTTATTTTAAATTTTTTTACTTGCTCTAAGGGTGAGGAGAGCACCAATGGGCCAGAGCCCTGTGCTGTGTCTGTCATGGGGTGGGCAAGGCAGGAGGGGAGGCTGAGGCAGCTGGGGGGCTCAGTCTGGAGAAAAGGAGGATCAGGGGGGACCTTTTCTCTCTCTCCACAATTCCCTGGATGGAAGGAGCAGGCAGCCAGGTGGGATTGGGCTCTGCTCCCAGGGAGCAGGGACAGGACAGGAGCAAACAGCCTCAAGTTGCAGCAGGGTAGGTTTAGATTTGATATGAGTGAAAATTTGCCCATGGAAATGTTGGCCAGGCGTTGGAACAGGCTGCCCAGGGCAGTGGTGGGGTCACAATTCCCAGAGGGATCTAAAAGCCATGCAGATGTGGCACTTGGGGATGTGGGTTAGTGCTGGCTTGGTTGTTGAACCCCATGATCTTACAGGGCTTTCCCAACCTAAATGTTTCCATGATTCTACTCATTGACTCCAGCACTGTAGAGCAGACACATACAGAATGCCCTTCTACAAAAACAAAGTATTCTATTGTGATAAGTTACATTAAAAAAAAAAACCAAAAAACAAAAACAAAACAACACATTTTGGGTCTTGTAGGTCATTAAAAGCCCATTGCTCTGGTGCATCCCTTGTCTTATCCCTTCAATCAAATGGACAGAAGGTCTTGGGCGTCCATCTAAAGTCAAATACAGCAGCAAACTGTGATTAAAATTGCTATGACTGCTGCCTCCAGGAAATTTTAGTGGCCTGTAGGGAGTGTTTATTGTGCAAGGTGAATTCCAGGGTTTTCTGAACAGCTCTTGGAATAAAAAATTGTATAATAAAATAAGGCTGCAGCAGTTGGGTAATAGGATTGCCGTAATGCTTGAGACACATCCTAAGTTTAGAAGCACTAAATCCAAAACCTGGGATTAAACAACTAAGTCAGTGCAACAGCAGTGGGCAAAAAAAGTTAAATTTCAAAGTGATATTATATTAAGTGTATTTTAAACATGCATATTGGCATACTATCTTCTTGGCCATGTGTGTGGATAGCATAGAAGCAGACTTCAAGAATGTATTCGTGGTTCTGACTAGTGCAAAATTTGGCATTTACCAAATCCATGAACTTCTTTAGACTTGCAGAGGAGATGCATTTACCCTGGTAATTCCATGAATGCTGCAATTAACAAGATGTTTCCTTTCTGTTGCTTAAGAAATTTGATTTTAGAGCTAGAAATCCCAAACTCTTAGCACAAGCCCCAGGTTTCAGTGAGGCTACAGCAGGGATAAAGGGAAACAATTCCTACTGGGAAAACCATGATTTCCTCTACAATGGAATAAGCCAGGCAAAACATTCTTTTAATGTGCATATCCTGAAAACCAGAAGATGCTGTTATTGCCATAAGCCTTGTCCTTTTTTTCCCCCTCCCCTATTCTAGGAGAAAAACCACCTTGATTTCCAGTGCTGAAGCCAGAAAATTCCTTCAGTGGAGATTCCTCCAGAGAGTTTGACTCTCACTGTGAAGAAACCACAGGTTATTAACTCATGTGCAGTGAAGATCAACTAACCAGGCATTTAACTTGGTTAAATGACTTGACTTTGACTTCTCATTTGTCCTTGTTCTTGTGTTAAGGGTTGTTTTGACCAGTAAATTATCTAACTCACACTAGCTGCTACCTAAAATAACTTCTTCCAGGAAAGACTTGACATGATTTGGGGCTGATTTTCTGCATGCCACGGTTCCTTTACACAACTGTATGGGAAATGCTGGTAACAAGTGTAATGGTAATGGTAATGGAAATGGTAACAATTGTATTTAATTGATATAGAAATAATACCCTACATAAACAACATCACAAAAGATGCTGCAGGATAGAAATTTCTTGCTCTTTCTCATTCATTTGTGTCTCTCATTTATAAATTCTGTGTTGCTTCCATGGCAGCACCATAAATCAAAGCCTAAACCTAAAGATGTGTGGAAATGGGAGGGCATCCAGGCCAGACTGTTCTTGCACCTAACAGCTGAAAAAGCCAAGGGGATAAACACCATAATAAGTCAGTGTGCCCTCTCTCTGGCTTAGATTATCTGGAGGCCATCTGAATAAACTCTCAGCTGCAGCAGGAAGCCCTGGGACTAGATCTTTCACCTTCCTTTGATTGTCATTTTCCAGTTGTTTTCGTTTTTCAGTGACGCCAGCACACTTGCTCATTGATGTTCCATTCTGGCCTTGCTTTGCCAGATCCACCCAGAGAAGACTGAAGCCAAGGACAAAAAGGGCCTCTAAAAGAGGGGCTTTCCTTGTGGCATCCTTAGGTCCTGAAGAAGGATGCAGGCAGTGCTGCAGTTTTGTGTAAGTGCTTTGAGATCATCAGGCTTCTTGAATAGGTGGAAATGCCATCACATGCTCAGAACCAAGGGTACCAACAACAGAGATATTTCTTGGCAAAAAAAAAAACCAAAAATGGGTCCTTTCTCTTCCTTTTCCAAACCAGAAAACTATAAAAGCTCACTGTATAAAGAGAGATTTTGTTCATTTTCTAGTCTCTGTTAGACTGATTGTGCCATGAAAAATGGCACAATGTGGCAATGCAGCAAGTTCACTGAGTATTCCAAGCTGGAAAGGACCCACAAGGATCATGGAGTACAACTCTTAAGTAAATGGCCCATGTGGGGACTGAATCCACTTTGGTGTTACTGACACCAACTGGGCCAATCTCATTCCTCTCCTCTCCTCTCCACTCCTCTCCTCTCCTCTCCTCTCATTCCCTATTACTTATAACAACACATAATGACTATTTGGTGGCATTGTGGTCTGTAGAGAGACATATAATATAAATTTTATACTATAAAATAAATTATTTCTACTATTTTATAATAGAATAATATAAAGTTTTTTAATTCTATGAAGTAAATATTCAATAGCAAGATGTGCACATCAAATTATTTGGTTCTGATGCTTGTTTAAGCACCCACTGTTTTGGCTTTGTTTGGATTTTTTTTCCTTTATTTTTCATATTAAAATATCTNTCCTCTCCTCTCCTCTCCTCTCCTCTCCTCTCTCTCCTCACATTTTCTGGGATGCATTGCCCAGTTACAGATGTGTATCCCCAACCAAAAGCAGAGATAACAGCAAGTGATTCCTCATCTCTCCTGTTAATTTTGGCTCATTTCCAGCCACTCATGTGAGATGGAGGACAGACAGCTGCCTGCTCCTTGTATTTATCCTCATCACCTGACCAAAACCCATCATTCCTTAGGAGCTGGCATGAGTGT
This sequence comes from Aegithalos caudatus, assembly GCA_013389925.1. NCBI lineage: Eukaryota > Metazoa > Chordata > Aves > Passeriformes > Aegithalidae > Aegithalos > Aegithalos caudatus. The sequence continues at coordinate 368,442 of WEIU01004190.1, forward strand.
GAAGAAGGCTGGACTGTCCTGACCTTACATCTGCCCTGTCCATTTTAGGCTTGGGAGCTGGTTTGACAAGGAAAGCAAGCCCCAGTGCATCTATTCCCCTTGTGCAAATATTCCAGTTGCCAGTCTGGCACTCGACATCGGCATTAAAGCTCAGAGGGGAAAGGCTGCTCTGGAATGGCCCAACAGGGAAAGTCACCCACTTATTTGCATTTTACAGCTATAAGTGGTGCCTCATTCAGAGCAGCTCCCTGGTCTGAGGGTGGATCTGCAGGGCAACTGCATTTTTGGAGGTTTCCTTTGAAACAGAAACAAAACAGAAAAAAAGAAGCACCAAACCGCAATTTTAAAAATAGGATGCTCCAAGATGCCTCCTGGAAGTCACAGGCTGTCCTTATATCGTTCAATTTTTGGAATTCTTCAGGAGTGAGAACAGCCTGGGCTGTCAACAGAGGGCTGTTCAGACAGACGAGGCAGGAGAGTGAAAGAAGGCTGGCTATTGTTCGGGATGTGGTGGAGGCTGCAAGAATGCCTTGGGAATGCAGCGCCCGCATGTCAGGAGAGAGAGAGGGCTTTGTGTGAGAACACTGGGGCAGAATGTCAATCATGTGGATAACCACTATCTCGTTTCTTTATCTTGCTCCTTGTTGTGACACTTCCCTGCCTGGAGTCCGTAGGGATAGGTGTCACTTTCCTGGAACGTGCTGGTGTCTGATCCGAGCTGTCCAGGTACTGCTTGCAGAGGGGAGCTGCCATCAAGTGGGAAAGAGCATTGGAAGCATCCCACCTTTCCTGTGTGCTCTGCTTCGTGCCACTCTGACATAGCCTCGAGCATCCTTTATCAGCAGGTTACACGCAGCTTTGGTTTTCCCTAAAACAGGAATGCCTTCATCGTTCCCCAGAAGAACGTGTGTGATTTGGAACGCTCCTATCTGGAGAAGGAAAATGTTGGCTAATAGAAAGGAAAAGCTACACACTCATGCAAATGTAAAACCCATGCTTTATCTGACAATGGTGCACATTGTGTCTGGGTGCAATGATGTCAGAGAGCTGTTATGAAATTCCTCAAAATCCCGAGCGAAACAGAGGCAACGTGCCTGAAAAGGGCGCCTCTGTGATTAAAATAATTTTAGTCTTTAAGCAAATTAGTGCTTGAAACAGAAGCTTGCTGGGCTGGGAATAACATTCCTGTTGTGACTTGAGTCAGAGCTGAAGTCTCCCTCCTCATGGGTTGGTGCTGCCTCGTGGTGCTCGAGGCAGAGCCACCTTTGAGGTAACACTGCTTTGCTTGCCAGCAGTGGGAGGAGATCCCACAAGGATAAAATCCTCCTCCCTAGGATTTTGTGAGCCTACACTGTGCAGGGATCATAACAGATCTGTTTCAGTGGAGTTATTTAGGGCCAGTAGGGGCAAATTTGCTCTCCCAGAAGGGAGAGCTGCCGTGTGAGTGTGCAGGTGGAAGGTGGTCCTGGGCAGCACAGGGTGCAGTCCTACACCACCAAAATCAAAAAGAACTTTCCCAAAAAGTTAAGGGAGCATTGAGACATGGATTTTGGGATAAACCATGTTACTTCACCGGTCTCCACCGTGGTTTATTTGCTATAGTGAATGAATGACCGGCTATATAAAAATCTCTGTTTGTTTAAATCAGTGTAGCTCTTGTCAGTCCAATAGGGCTGTGCTGATTTGTCCCAGATGAAGATTTATTTCATCACCTCAGGTTTCTTCTTCGCTTTTATAGCAACTGTAGCTGTATAGTGCTTAATAACAGCACCTTATTATGTTAGAGTTTTCCATGATTCATATAAGTACACATACCCACTTGTACTTAGGGCTTAAATGCTGTGCAGAAAATCATCTTGATTGTAGAAGCAAATTTTATTTATGCATAAAAATACTGTTTATTTGGCCCAAACTGGCAATTTCCAAAGTCTGCCAGAGCACAGAAGCCTACAGGATGGAGGTACCATTGGGAATGGCCAGTAACTGGAGAAAGCCATGTATTGTTTCATAAAATCTTAAAATATGTTTTTCAGAACAGCCCATGAAAAATATTCAGTTTCATTCTAGAGGGTAAAAACCTTTCGAGAAAAAATTTACATCTGTTTAATTTTGGCTATGAAAATAATAATTTTCCCCCCCCTCCCCCATTAAAAAACAATTCAGAACACATTTTAATACTAAATCCTACAAATCTCACTGAAAAAAAAGTGTTATTACAAGTCCCTGGGGAAGAGGGAAGGGTTGTTTCTTTCTCATTTGTCTTGTGTAGTGAGGGCGTGAAAAGGAAAATTTCTCCTAATAGCGATAATTTAGTCAAAAGCTATTTTATAAAGAAATGTGATTTGACCAAGATAGTGGCCAATTCTTGGGTTAGATTTTTTAGCAGTGCACAAAGCAAACACTCCAGTTGGGGGTTCCAAGCTACAACTACCAAAACTCTCTGATGACTCAGGCTTCCTGGCTGTGCTTAGTGCTGGCTTGGAAAGAACGAGATGACTTTTTGTCTAAGCCTGTACCAAAGTTATATAAAAGGCTGTGAAAAAGGTTGTGCAGGTCTGTCCACAAGCATCTGTCTTTTGCACATGCTTGTGGTGTTTTTGCTCGTGGTTTTTGGGGAGAGCTAACCTAATGTTTGATTAAATCACTGAGCTTTACTCCAGCCATACCTTTTATTTCTTTTTTTTTTTCCCCCTATCTGTCTGGTTTTTTTTTTTCTTTGCAGGAATTTGCTGCAGTCCCAAAAGAAGAATGAATAATGCTTCCTCTCCTGAGCAGTGAGTGATCTGATGGTGCACATTGTCAATGGACATTGAGGAAAAACATCCATCATCTGCTCTGGCCCGTGTGATGGGGAGCTGGGATCCCTGGGTTCTCCCCTTGCCCCAAGTCAGGCTGTGGCAAGAGTTGGTGTTAATTAAAATTAATGTGATAACACCCACACCTCCAAAACACTATGCAGGCCATTTGTGTGTGTTTAGCAAGTCTTCTTTGACCCTCAAATGAAACCCACAGAACATAAGAGCTGAAAGTAGAGGCAGCACTGAGCACATCTGATTTTTCTGTAGGAATCTGGGCCCACCGACCCATAGACTCAAAGCATCGTGCAAACACCTCAAAAAATAAAGACCAAGGAAGAACTACTTGAAAATCCCTTTCTTGCTCAGAAGACATTCTGCCTTCCCATCCCTGCTCCCTCCCTTCCATCAGACAATGACCTTTCATGGAGCTTAATCCCTGCTAGCACCCACCCTCATGCCTCACTCCTCCCTCGCTCTTCATTAAGCTCAACATGATGTATTTCCAGTCTCCTCTGACTGGAAATGTCACACTCCCAACTGCTCTGCCAGCAATGCTCCCAGTCCTTTCCTCTGCTGGCCTCAGTTGCTGCATGGTCCAGCTCCCCCTCAGTTACTTTTCCACACTGGAGAAAGGCTGGAACTGGCAGCAAGACCAGGAACACCCAGGGTCAGGAAGCAGAGGCTGGAAGAGCTGGGCTGGGACAGAGTTTCCCCACCCCTAAATTGGTCTCCATCCTGATTAAAAGTTCTCTCCCTCCTCCTTGCCATAGGCTGCTCCCATGGATGCTCTTTAATCCAGAATTATTACCCACAGTCCTGTGGGGAACTGCACTTTTTAAGGAACTCACCATCCAGAAGACCTCAGCTCCCAGCTGGGCATCCTTGTAATGACCAAATTTTCAGATGTGTTCAGCATTTTGCATTTATTTTTGAGAAGTTTGGTTACAGGAGACAGAAAGACAAAAACTTTAAGAAAGGAGTAAGTGTAGGAAGAACTTGTTCATAAAATCACTCTCCTGTCCAAAAGTCCAGTTTCCAGGTGTGCTGCAAGATCCTGTGAAAAAGTCACTTATGATTAATTAAGCTTTTTAAACATCCTTATCAACTTTACATAGCTATTTTTCTTTATTTCGTTCTGTCCCTTGTTTGCTATTTGTGCTTTAAAAAGTGGGATTTGAAGGGATCATCTTTGATCCTTGCACTGGCTTTGTGCTTATCCTCTTTCTTATACTCCAGATCCTGGAAGGATGCTCCAGCCAGGGGCTGTGCTGCACCTCAGATGCAGCTGTGTGGTGTGTGCACATCTCTTGACACAAAGAGGCTGCTCTAAAATGACTGCTCTGTTCTAAAACACTGCTGGCAAATTGTTGTGAACATGGGAAAGAAACAAGAGTGTTGAGAGCTCTGGGTATTATTGAAGTATTTAAATATTATGTATGGTGATGCCTCTAATTCAACGTTTGCTGTGGTAAACACAGCAGAAATGACTGTAGCAAAATGTTATTGCATATTCTAAGCCAGATTCTTGAGGTTTGTTTTATTTATATCACATGCGGCTGGGAGAAATAGTTCTAGGAAGGCTCAAACCATATATTTTCTTTTCAAGTTGCCAAAATATCTTAGAGAAATCAATTGCTGGGGACTCTTCTGTGTGGCTAAAGATTTATTTTTAACCTCTTGGTGTGCCAAAATCAGGAACAATTATTAATCTGTCCTGAAACTGCCAATACAACCTGCTAGCAACAGATGGTGTGAATGAAAAGCCAGAAGTGGCCATTTTTAATATTCAATAGATTAAAAAAAACTTAGTTCTCTAATCTTATCTAACCTCTTGTGACCGAGGGTCCACGGTATTGACTAAAAGACAATATCAATAGCCTTGATTTGAGCCTGAATCAGCCAGGGAACTGGATCTTGTGAGGCACTTGGTACCTCCAAGTGATGCTTTGTGTCCCCATCTCTGCTGGCCTTGCTGGGAGAGGAGCACTGAGGGTTCCTTTTTGGCAACTGGAAAGCCAGAGCACCCCGTGCTGCAGGTATGGCTGCACTCCAGGGCTTCTTGTTTAGGTCTGAACTTGTATGGTAGTTAAGAACAGCTCCTGTCAATGCCAGGGGATGCAGGAGGATTACATTACTCGATATTATCTCGGGCTTGCTGTATTTATACATCTCAATTACAAAATCAGGAAGTGTCGCCAGCCATCCTTTGGATACAGCTGGCACAAACACACACACACACACACACAGACAGACAGAGAGAAAGAAACAAAAATAATCCCACACTGCAAGCCTGCTTGATTTCTCTGATTAGTTAAGGATTGTGGAAATCTGATTCTCGCAGCCTGTGGTGACGCTGTGCTGCTGGGGAAACTGGGTCTTGTCCCGTGTGCCACTGCTGGGGGATGCACAGGATCCCACAGCTGCCCAGGAAAGGTGGATCCCAACTCCAGGCTCGCTCACCTCACCTAGGAGAAAAGCTCTGTCTGAATCCCAGCTTCGGGATTGCTCAGTATTTGCAATAATTTGTAATATCTCTACAGCGCCAATTTTATTTTGCGAGCGACAAAGGCAGGGGGGACTCAAACCACAACAGCAGGTCCTGGATGAGGCAGTGCAAGTGAGAAACAGCCTGGAGCTTTTGCAGGAATTATTCCCCAGGCCAGGTATCCTGTACTAGCTGAGCACAAGCAGCAGATGTGGTGTACAATGTGGCAGGAGGACAAACTTTTGCCTGTTCCTCTCCGGGACAGACAAAACCTCCTGCAAACCGAGGGCTGCAATTTGAGAAGCCGCTGCTGCCTCTATTTTTAATGCCTTTATTGATAGTTGTGTGCACAGACCCCGTGTACCCTGGAGGGTCAGCAGCCACAAAAGCCCAGCTCTGGGCCAGGCCTCCCTCCTGCCGCTGTCCTCGGCCCCTTCCCGCCTACGTGTCCGCACACGGAAACCGCTGACCACGGTCAGGCGGTCCCCTGACAATTCGGGATGTGGGAAAGCTCTTCCCGGGTGAGCTGCAGCCTTTCCAGAGCTCAGGCCAGGGAGGAAAGGCTGATGCACAGGGGGAGAGCGCTGGGAGGACGTCTGAGCTTCCTGATGAAGGGAAAAAGGGTTCTTCCCTGTGGGGTTTTCTCTGGAGGCTGTGAGAGCGAGACTTCCGAATGGGAGGAGAGGGAGAAAGAGGAGGGAAGATGAGAAAACAGCCAGCTGGAGGGATGTAACCTTAATTTGCACGTTATCACGCTGATGGCAGGTACTGCTGCAGAATGCAAGGTGCTGGGAAACACCAGGAAAGATAAACTCCAATACCAAGTGGTCTTGGACAGGAAAAGTCAGCGTGCCCAACACAGCGAGACAAACGCCTAAGGAACAAGGGCACAGCTAAGGACACTATCCCTCAAGGATTTCTGCTGGAAAGAAGTATGGCCTGGGAGGCCTAATGGTCTGAGTAGATATCAGCAAAGTATTCCTCATTTCTGCTTATGGATGTGACACAGAACCCCTTCCTAGCTTTGGATACGTCTCACACCAAGATGTGAGAGCGCGTTCACTCATCTGAAAATCGGGTTTTGAAGTGATGATTCCAGTCTGGAATATTGTTCCACAAGAGAAAATATATTAAAATGCCTTCCTGTGACAGCAAATTTCTGCCAGCTCTGAGATGTGTTCCTACATGGTAATTTCGTACTATCAGGCCGTGTTTTTTCTGATGATTGTGTTGAAAGTCTCTTTGTGTGCCTGGTTTCTAGGAGAACTTCTGCACTATTAGCAGTGAATTAAGTCTGAATATTAGGATATATAACTCTGAATATCAGGATATATAACTCTGAAGATGTCCCAAAGCATGGGTTTCCTTAATGTGAAAATATTCTGCATCCATGCAGAAACAGCTTCAGCACTTCTGTGAGTGATACAGTCTGCAAAGCAGAGCCAGCCCTTGTAATCCCACCACCACAATTCAGAAAAACAAATGAGGGGTCTAAGACATGATATGAGATCTTTTTAGTAATGGAAATAAAACTTTTAATTTATTTTTTACTTTCTCTGTGTGTGCATTGTACTTCTCGTTCTTACTTCTCTCGTGGGTGGTGGGCAACCTACAGCTGTTATAATATCACACAGAATAGCCCAGATTTCTGCTCTGCCTCACTTGAAAACTCTCTCTGAGGTTGTTTTGTGTTGTTTTTTCTCAGAGAAGAGAGCTTTCCATTTGATATGAGCATTAGCAGAAAAGTCCTGAACCAAATAAGCTCTTAGAGGTCAGGGCGAACATCTCCAAATTTTTTTGCTGTCTAGATGGACTAATCACACACTGCAAAAAGAGAAAAAAAGCCAGGGAACTGGAAATTATATCTTCAGGGATTTTTTAAATCATGTTTCAATCCACTTTTTGAAATTTTGGTTTTTGTTTCTTTGTTTGTTTGTTTTGTTTTACTGTTTAAACAACAACAACAAAAAAGTTTCCTTTTTCTTTGCTTATGGAGAATCATGAAAGATTGGGATTATATGGAACAGCCAACAGGGTTGGAGTAGAAGGGAAGGTCATCACTTTACAGGACTGAATCCTAAGTACCACCAGAAATCCTGACAACATAAAATAAAGAAAAGCCTACAGTAACTAAACTTCCTTTTCTGAATGGGTGCCTGGTGCTGGAAGGTACCATTGACAAGAAAGGCATCTAAGGACACTTAGCACCAGCCAGGTAATATTCAGTTTTTTCCAAGATCCAGTGCCTCAGCAGGCAGGAGCAGAGATGCAGGGGGTTTTTTAGCATCCAAAAAAGAAAGGTGAAGGGTTCATCTCAGTCTTAGGTGGTATTTGAAAGCTGGTCTGGTTAAGGCATGCCCAGCACTGCTGCCAGCAGCTTGCAAACCATTTTCTTTTGACTTTTCCTGTCTGAAGGACAAGAGATTAGCGTGAGTGCAGGGCAAGCCTCGGGCTCACCCCTCATTCCTTTCATCATCAGACCACTTGGATTTTCTACATAGCTGGGAAACAAACTCTTCCACACTCCAGCTCATGTAAATTCCTCTGTAGTTCTCTTGATCCAGGTGACTGAGGACTGACAACATCAGTTGATGATATTTTCCTGCATTTTTAATTCTGAGATTTAATGGTTTTTTGCAACAAAACCATAGCAAATTAAGCCATTTTTGGCAATTACTGTAGTCAAAGACTGTGAAGTAAAGCCAGGAGCATTTATAAAAGTATCCATGATAGAATCACCTACATTTATGTGTTTGCTTGTTTGTTTGTTTGTTTGTTTGTTTTAAAAATTTCAGCAGCCCACTTGTCAGGCTTTCTAAAACTGGTGGCAAGGTGACAGACAGGTGAGAAATAAGGAACTTTCAACCCAGAGATGTTTTTCTCTTTATAGTTCATGAGAGTTTATTTTTAACAAGGCTTCTATGAAAATAGAGAAAGCTGGGATACTCTTGATTCACATCCCCTCATCCCCTTAAAAAACCCCATATGTGTATATATTCATATACAGATATAGAAGTAGTCTATATATGGATATACATGAAAGATATAAAGAAAGGACATGAAAGATGTAAAAAAGATTATGAAAGAAAAACCACGTGTATGAGTGATTAGTTTAATGACCATTATACTCCTAATGTCTTGGAGTATTCAGATAGAGCTAATGCTAAATAACAATAAATCTACTCTCTTTTTTTAGCACTTTAAAACAACTTTGTTCCTTTGAAAGTTACGGTATGTTTTTACTGGTCTGCCTTCAACAGGGTTTAGTGGCCATTTATGTGATGTGATTTACCCTCCATTAACTTGAACTCTTCTGGTACCACCACAAAAAAGAGACTGCAAAAATCTGACATTTTTCTATTTCTCTCTGTATTGAAACAAAGGAATCATTTCAATTCCAAACACTGAGCTGCTAGAAACAATTTTAGCTGCAGGAGGTAAAACCAGAGATAGTGTTAAATCTGCATGTACAAAACAGAAGTCTGCACACACAAACCCACATCTGCATGTGCAGAATGAGTTGATTCTTGCTCAGGTGAGGTTTTTGCCAGTGTGAGCATGCAGTTGTTAAAGTGCTGCACACACAGAACTCACAAATTCTATTTGATCTCATTTGTGAGTCTGAACACACAGCAACAAACTCTTAAACCACGACATGGGGTAAAGAGGCAAACTTTATTTTGTTGTTGCAAACTGCAACAAGAAAATACCTATTTTTCCATCATTGTTAAGTTCTCAAATGTCTAAGTTTTGGATCTACACATCTTTCTATACTGACAAAGCACTTGAATGGGAATTCATCCATGCAGAATGACATTTCTATTTCCCCTTATCAGCAAGATGCCCAACCATTCTTTTTTATAAATTGACAATACAATAAAATTGTACTGGTGTACTGAATATTTGCCACAGATTCTAGGCTAAGTATGCTGTATGGGTAGAATACAAAGTGCTTTATTTATATTTTGCAGTTTTAGAGGAAACCTTCAAGTGCAACATGCAGCCCATTGCAGATCCGAGTGTATCCACCCTACTGGAGTGAGTCTCATGTAGATTCCAATTTCCCATTGGATGGAAAAGCACTGTGCTGGACTTGAAACACTTCACTTTTAATAGCTTGGGAAATAACACAGTGGCTGGGTAATAAGTCCTATCACACAGGCAACATCCCTGGAAAAATCCACTCTATTTTTACTAGGAGACCCTCTGCCATCATTTGCTGTCTGACCTAATTTCCTTAATTTTCCTTGCAAATAAAGTGATAATGCTGTCCTTTTTGGGATCATTGTTCATTTATTTCAGCAATATGTGCTATGATGAGTATTAATAAGCCTGTCTCCAAATGACCAAAAGATTACTGCTTTGTTTTTTATCGGTGAAATATGGTCAGTCATCCAAGAATTTACTTCTCTGGCATACTCTCCACTTACCATAATGAGGAAGTACATCTCAAGAAATATATGGTTAGAAATAATGCTTTTATGTTTTCTATATTTTGTTATTTTTGCCTCAAATCACAGCTCAGTTCAGCGTGATCTGACATGGTTGAAATACTGAAACCCCCACTCTTCCAAAGCAGTGTTTATTATAGAAACCACAAACTTAACCTAACCTAGAGCAGCTTTTCTAGCAGTGATATAATTACAGTAGTTATTGTTGCAATAAACCAGATGTTCCTGAGCTGGAATGAAAGCATTCCCCCCCCACACATTACATTTGTTATATTGCCTCTTTTCAAGTTTCACATCAGCTGTTCAGAAAATGCTCTCTCCATTGAGTGTCACTTACAGATTCTTGCTGGGTGAAGTCTTTTAGGGCAAAAGAATGAAATCCTGGCCAGGCTCTGAATTTTCACTGCTCTCCTTAAAGCCTCCAACATGACAGTTTTCAGTGTCACTAATTCTTGCCCTGGTTTAAAGAATTATTTTTTTTCCCCTTTAAGACACTTGGCTGAAAAAAAAAAAACCAAAACAGCACTTTGGAAAACCTACTTATTGAATGAGTGCATTGTTCTGTGTGAAAGGGAGTGTTCCACTCCTACAAAATCAATGGAGTTTGACACAAACTTCAGGGAAGCCACCATTTTAGTCACTATTTTGAGCAATTTAGTTATTAGGCAACATCTTTTGAACTTCTTTGTCAGCTGTGGTTGCAACTCTGGACCATGAACAACCGTTCAACCTGAACCACGAATATCCAGCATTACTCCAACATTACACATCTTGTATTTTTAACAATGTGTTAGTCAACACATTTCTAATATTTCCCAGCCCAATCAAGTCCTAACTGCAGAAATGTGTTGCCAATAAAGAATTGGACCGTGTTTAAACTGCTGGGATCTTAGACATGAAGGTTGTTGTATGTATTTCATGTGTGCAGGAAACCTATCTAGGAACAACAACCACGAAGAGTCGAGAAGTCAGGAGATTGCTTTATTGCACTTACAGAGCCATATAATAATACAATAAAGAAACACAAACTAGGCTTGGGGTTTTGTTTACTCATAGGTAAGTTCTCATGAAAATACAGGAACGGTAAGAATTAATTATCTTATCAACTATCTGAACAAGTCACGGCAACCCTGGAAGAAACCTTTGTAATGCTCAGGTACACGTGCTGCTCTTTTTTTTCTTCTCACTCGTGGTAAACTATTAGTCAACCCATCCCCGTGGCAACTGCAATGTGACGAGGGAGGAATTCACCCCGTGGTCTGCTAAATTTACACTTTGTAAAAATGTAAATGTTCCTTATAGCAGGAATTTACATGGCTCTGAAACACGGTCCAACTTTTCACTGATGTGGTAGGGGATGCAGACGTTGCTGGCCTGGTTTTACAAAAATCTTTGAAAATGAGCCATAAAATAGCTGAGGAAACCCAAGAGGCACCCACACGTTTGGAAGCAGATTACAAGAGAGCCCTGCTGCTCAGCCACCATCAGCTCCCGGCTTTCAAAAGACACAGTATCGATTTCACGTTTTTTTTTTGCTCCCCTAAAGGGAACGTGTCAGAGATGAAATAAATAAATAAGCAGGGCCCGTGTCCAGAGAACCTTGACGTCTTTCCCATCACCGAGGCCGGGAGGCCCCTGCTCTTCCTCCCCTGGCTGTGACATGCCCGGCAAATATTTCCACCACCCACACTTGATTCATTCTCAACCCTCCTCACCCACCCATCATTACAGCTGTGCAAAGCATCCATTACAACCCCTGGAGCCATCCAAAACCTGCCTTTGCCACTTCACTCTGCGCTCCATGCCCAGCGGGCACTGGCGGGATTTTTGGGGGGGGATGAACCTTTGGAGACAATCAACCCCCCAGTTCCATGCAAATGTGGGCCCAGGTTAAGGTGAATGGTTTGTGGGATTGCATAGTTTGGAAATCGCTGAGAGAGTTTCACACCACTTCACTGCGAAGATCTCTGTCAATATTCGTGGAATTTGGAAAAGATGTGTGCGTAGCACGCTGCAAAAGGGAATAATAATAACAGGTCCCAAACGAGCTCTGTGAGTTGCAAACAATTCCTGGTCTGAAGGACCTGGGCAGGGGGGAAAGGAAAAAAAAAAAAAAAATCTCTTTTTAACTCTTTAACACTTTATTGCTTCAAAGTATAAGTCACTCATAAATTTTTTATGACATTCCTTTATTTAGCACATATGCATGCCACTAGTGGTTCAATTAGACAGGAACTCTGCAAGGAGTTGCTGTAACGATGCTCTTGGGCAGGAAGCAGAAGGAAACCCAGACTCCAGAATTCAGATGGAAAGTTAGATTTTTCTGTAGTCAAAATGAGAGATTTATTTGGTTGGTGGCAAAAGCTCGTGTCTGCAAAGTTTGGATTTGGGTGCTCACCGGGATTTTGGGCAGCTCTGTTAGCAAAATGAAGTAGTTAAAGGGAATCTAAATTATGCCAACCCTACTGAGTGACATCTCACCTCTGTCCCCTTTCAGAACTGTGGGGCAATCTGTTTTAAAGCCTCTGAAAGAAATTAAAGATAAGGAAGGCCTTTAAATAAAAAGCAGTTTGAAGGATGGGATTCAATATAGGAGGCTCTGTGGCTTCTTAGACAGGATTGAAGAGCCTAATTTCACATCTTAATTTTTAAAGGAAGCCCAGACCACTCAAGGCAGGAGTACCAAACATGTCACTTAGCATCTTGTCACAAAAGAACTTCCTTGGTTTCTGTTTGCAGCTTGACATCTTTTTGTCTGCACGAGAATCCTTCTCTGTCATGAGTGAGCCCATGGAGAAGATTGTAATCACCTTACCAGATCCTAACTGTGTAACACTCCTTCCTGCTGATACCAAAACATTCATTTCAGTGAGAGCCAGGGCTTTTAGTGTCTGGCAAATGTTGCTTTTCCCAGTGGTGAACTCAGTTATTCTCTGAAATCCTCTGATGTGCCCGTTTATCAAAATGCCTTCGACACAAGCAGAGGAAAGGTTTGGAAATTTGTATAAATGACAAAAAAATGGCTTGAGGTGGAGTTACATTGTACTTAAGGTCATATTAAGAAAAGCAGGCGTGGGGTTCAGCTGAGCAGAAGGAGATCCACAGTGCAAGCATCTGAACCAGTCACCACGGTGTGAGGCACTGTTGGCTCTCAGTTCTCCCAGATGTCTGAGAGAGGTAAGGTGAATCACAGCCTACAGGTTTCTGTTTCTTCCCATTATCTCCACAGGGAATGGGAGTGACCAAGCTCAGAGTGCACCTCACTCCACCTTAGGTGAGGAGAGCTCTGTTCCCAGTGTCTGGTGAATGCAACACACAAAGTGGAATTTGGAGGATGAGGAAGGGAGAGAGGACAAACATTCAGTGCTGTGGAGGTCAGTGCTTTATCCTGCCCTGCAGCAAGCAGAATTCCTGCCTCAGTCAAGAATTATCAAGTAAGAACAGTATGGAAAGTTCAGCATGGAAACATCAACAAATGACAGAGTCAGCAGCGGATCTCTGTGCAGAAATGAGCCACAAAAACAACACGTGGGCAGCCCTGGACTGCAACACCAGAACCCCAAAATGCATTTATAACAGCCCTTAGTCATCACCTTCACCGTGTCCATTGGTCCTGGCTTTAAGAAGTGCTGAGCATCCTCATCCCACATCAGCATTGACACCTTGAGGGCTGACACCCAGGGGCAGATAAAATACAGCACGTCAGCATTTCACATGTGTGGATAGCTGTGAGTCAGGGGAAACAATTGCTTTCAAATAAATGATGTGAGACTGAGAAAGTGATAACATAGTGCTTGATTTGGGAGCAAAAACCCTTTGGGTTCACTCCAGTAAAAGAGTGGTGCCACTAACAGCGCTGTTCTGAGGAGTCAGTTGGCATTTCCACTGGTAATCCTGATTCTTTGGATTGGTATCTGTCATTTCAACTCAGGCTGAGTTGTAACTTAGTGTGAAAAAGAAAAAAACATTGCTGAAACTATAGGATTTCTCCCTCCTCTCTCTCTGCATCACAGCAAAATAAGATTTACTTTTTAAGAGTTATTTACCAAACCTCGCATCATAAACACCTTCCTTTTAAATGGATGGATTTAAAAAAGGAAGAGAAATTAGGTAAGTTCAATATTTAAGAGATTTGCTCAACATAGACAGTCCTTCCTTTCCACAGGCTGCTATTTTTTCTTGTTAAAAAAATGAGAAACATGCTACAAATCGCATTTAATAACACGAGGGGAAAAAAATGCAGGCAATTAGTAGTGAATGCTCCAGTAAACGTATCTGTTGCAAGAAGAGGCGTCATAAAAAATGACAGAACTGAGATTTACTGCCACTGAAGTCAGCAACAGCATTTCCATTGCCTCCCGCTGGAGGAGGACTTGGTTCCTAGGAAGTTCACTTCAAAGATCTTTATATCAGCAAGTCTGGGAGCCAGGGCTCCATGGCCTTCAAGGTGAATGCTAGAGGGAATAAAGAGCTGTAAATCCCCATTTCTGCAGTGACGAGGATGCTGGCCCCAGCTGAAATATACAGAAATAAAGTAGAGTTATATGAGTTTGAAAATCTGACCAAAAATCTCTGAGCAACCACATCTGCTGTCCTACCACAGGTAAATCTTCCAGAGCCCTCGTTACAACTGTGACTTAAATAAGCAGTCTGGGGCCTGTCTCAGTGTTTGTTTTCAGATTGTTCAAATATTTCACTTACATTTATTAACTAAAGAAGGTCCCAGACCCTTTGTTCCAGCTATGTACAGAATTTACCAAATTCACTGCTCATAGTCTACGTAGTAGAGGCCGAATTATCTGGGAGTCTTCAAATAATCTTGTTCAGACTGTGACTTTCAATTAATATAAAAATGGACCTGTAAGGGCTTCCTTAAACTGCCTCATTTTTGGCCTAAGAAATAGCCAGACTTTCACAATTCTGTAATGGTTAGAGGTAGTGACGAGGTGTTCTGGCCCTGCTTTCCAGGAACACAGGCGAGCAAATCTCTCGATTCCACTTTCTTGTGTGCTTATTCCATTTGTTGTTACTTGAGAGGATTACAATCTTGTAACGGGCTTTGAACAGGCCTGAATACACAGTTGCCCACTTTTGAAGCGCTGCTAAATCACATTTCCTCTCTCATGGAAGGGGAGAAGCTTTCCTTGGTCCTGTTCCCCAGGAAAGCTCGGGGACTGAAATCCCTCTCCCCAGGCCGCCCACCTTCCTCCCGGCCTGTTCCTCTGCTGCTCAGCCTGCTCTGTCTTTTTTCCACATGCATCCCTGCCCAAAACAAACTCTGCAAGGCTCCCCACCCAGATCTTTGGAATTCCTGGGCAACCTTACGTGTGCCTTTGTTTTGGGCAGGAACATGTGCTGAGCTGTCTCCTCCAGCCCGAAGAGAAGGGCGGTGGTTAAGCCTAGCATTTTCAACAGGGCTTATAACCCAGCCTGTAACAAAACCCTCGGTAAAGGTGCAATTTCACACCCCCTCTGTGTGTGTGGGGGAAGGAATTTGCAGAGAAATGGCCATCTTTCCCCAAATTTCCTGCCAGAGAGGAGCAACAATCAGGACCGGGATGCTGGCGGCTGGCTTCAGTTGAGAGCTGTGTGTAGGGAAAGGGTTTAATTTTTAGCATTTGGTTGCCCTTATGGTTTGTACTTCAGACACTGGGGGCTTCAATGCACAGGTGTTGGAATCCTAGAAACTTAGAATTTGGGGTTTCAGTGTATAGGAATACATATGAGTCAAGAAGGAGGATTTGGGGTGTTGTCTTTGTCCTCCTTCTTCACCTTCTTCCTTCTTCTTCATGGGATTGGGTGGTTTTCTGTAATTGGGTGAAAGAAGTCCACATTGTGGGTTTTGGGTGATCATAATTGGATTAGAAGCATAAATAATATAGATGTCAACTGTTTATTGGATAATTGGGACTTAAAATAGCCTTGAATCGACACCATTTTAGCTCATTTTCTCGACTTGTTGGAGAGAGCTCACATCTTGTGAGTTTTTAATAGATGAGGATAATAAAGTTCAGGGTGAGACTTCAAAAACAACATCTCCTGAGTTTTATTCACCCTGGCCTTGGAGCAGGAAAGAGCCAGGCAATCCCACACACAGGCAGTTCCAGCTTTTTAGTTCTGAGCTGACCTGACCTGACCTGAGCACCAGTTTGGGAACCAGGGAGGCCACACTCGGTGTGAAGTTGGGTCAGCCCACAGTTCTGGGCTGGACCTTGCCCAAATCACAAGCCAAATCTCTGCCTCCATGAGACAGAATTCAGGGGGAATTCAGGGTGGTTGAATCACCCTGGGGTGGGGGGAGTCTCTTGACTGATGCTTTGCTCCAAGAACTTCAGTAATGCAGAAAGCACTGTCACATCTGTCAATCCCAAATAATGCTGCTGCAGATGGCCTTCATAAGACAGGGGTTTGTACCATGGGAAGACACATCCATAGGATGTTCTGTTTTCCCTGGCTGGCAGGAGGAGTTGTCCAAAGCAGTGTGGTAGCCATTGGCAATGGAATGGGCAGGAGGTGTTCCATAACTTGGCATCTTCTAAAAGACAGCGTTTGTGTTAAGGCGGGTTATCACACATAACCAGCCTTAATCCCTTTTAAATGAAGGTTCTGTTTATGGCACATCAAGGTCAGGACTGTAAATCCTGGAACAAATCACCAGGTATAATGAAAAGGAATAATGCCAATTATATTCTCCAGCCATTTTTAGTACTTGAAATGTGGTCTCTGTAGTCCTTGGAGCTCTCTCAGGGAAGTACAGATGGTATCTTTGTGAGGTAATAGTAACCTGCTTATTACAGTTCCTTTGTTTTTTACCACTAGCTTGAAATTCATGCCGTTATTAAACATTGTATAATAAACCTGGCATAACAAACCAGGTGATTCTTACAGTTTTTCAGTGACATGTTCAACAGAGCTCTGGAAGTATTTCCAGAGAGATTTCCAACCTTTATTTACCCTTTGAAGATCATTTCACTTCGCTTTACTCACGCTGCTTTTGTGGCCAGGTTCTAGCAGTCATTCTCAGGAATTTCACAGGAATGGAGGGTTTTCCATACATGTCACAGAAAATTTTAGAAACCAGAATGTCTCTAATCTTTATCACATAACTTTGCAAAAGAAAATCCATTCTGAGAGATAAAAGTACTCCCCTCAAGTAGAGACAACAAAAAGTGGTGCAGAAGTAGCGCGTGATCCGATTCCTTAGAGGAAATTATATACAAACCTTCCTGTTAAAGAGGTAATGTCTTCATATTAAATTGAATACTTTAGTTGTTAAAAAAATAATAACTAAGTTTAAAAAAATATCTGGGAGTTTAATGACAAGAAAAAGAGAAAAAAAAAAAAAGTCTGTGGCTTTAGTACAGTTAACTGGGCTATGTGCATTCTCTCAGTGCAGCCAATTATTGCAGTTAAACTAGCAGCGCTTAACTAGAGAAATTCTGCCTAGTTAAAGTGTTGGCTGTGTGACAGAACACGCATAAGGCACTGTAAATAGTATTACTATGTGTAAAAATATTTAATTCTCTCAGTTATGGAGGTTTATCAAGTCTAGTATGTAATCTTGGGCTGGAAAGAAAGATAAAGAAACTTTGCAGGTAAGGAACATTTTCTTGACAGTATCCCAAGTCATATTAGTAAATTGGGATACTATTTTTTTTTTTTAATGTTTTCCACTGAGGTGTAGGGGGACAATAATAGAGAGTTGTGTTTTTTTTCCCTCATTATTTGGTGGTCCTTCCTTGAAACTTTCCAAACCAAAGCCATTTCTCACATCTGGTTGGAACACAGATCTTTAAGACATTCAAGTAATTCAAATCAGATGTAAAACTCTGAGCTACACTGTATGAAATTCAAGAACAATATAGTTACAGGGTTAGAAAAGTCTGCAATATGGCACCTCTTTTAATCAATACCAGCCTCAGTTTCGGTTTGTCTGTAAATACGAGACTGTAATTAAGAATGATCTACCGCATTAATTATTTCAATACCCAGAGAAGCAAGTTACTAGATTAGTGACACTTTGCATTTACAATATCATTAACAATTTGTTTCCCCTCCGCTCTGGGTGAAGTCCACAGCAACGTGGCCTGAATCAGATCGTAGTTCCAATGGAAAATATTGAAGATCACTAATATCAATAAGCACTTCCTTATCTCTGCCATTTGGAACTGCCCGTATTGACTTTCGCCGCATTCCAGCAGTTCTGCCCGTTACCCAAACCCGTAGTTAGTCGTTAATTTCCATTAACTAAGCCACCACTAAACAGCATTTAAATTATTTCCAATAAGTGCCCCATTAATGCCTGTTATCTGCATTTAATTCCCATTGATTCCCAAAAGCTACCGTGGAGCTTAATTGCGGCCCCAAGAAGAGCAGCTTCCCACAGGTGTCACCGGGACTGATTTCTCTCCGGCTGCCAAGCACTAGGGAGCAGTGCTACACGAGGCTGCCATGCAAATCAATGGATAAAAAACCAAACAGCTGCAGCTGGACTTGACCAGGAGACAGTTTTTACCTCACCAACAAGAGCCTGCTCCTCTAGGATGCTGTTTCAGGCGGCCAGAAAATATTTTAGGGCTTTTCTTAGAGTTAGCTTGTGAAAATAAAAGTGATGCAGTGTTCTGGCTCGTTCCACTTGAGTTAAAAAAAAAAAAAAAAAAAAATTACCATCTGAAAAACAGAAGTTCTAGACCCAGGGAAAAATCAGTGCAATTGCTAAATCCTTTTCTGATCCTTATTATCATTTCGTCCATACAAATATTTCTGATTTAAAAAAAAAAAAAAAATCAAACCTTTACCTGGAGGATTCTTTCTAGTATTTTTGGATCGTGTAGGTTCTCAGCAATGCTTTTAACTCCTCGGGATGACATCACCTTTTTAACACATCTTTTGGTGTTTTACGTACAAGTCAGTTAGACTTGAACTCTCAGAAACTGCCAATTCAAGACAACAAAACATCTGCCTAACAGTGATGAGCTTGACTAATGTTCCTTTTGAAGAGAAAAGCAAAAGAATTGGCTTGCTGAAAATTGAATGTTACTGCGTTTTAAAAACGACGTTTTCAATTTTACATTGCAAAATATTCCCCCTATTTTCCATACCATTTCAAGTTGACATCTAAATTAAATATTTTGCTTTTATTCAAACAAATCGCCTGATTGACCAACAATTACTGTATTCATAATCATGCTTTGTAATAGCTTTCTGGATTGTTTTATTGCTTTCATTAGATGTGGAAATAAAACTCAGCCATAGGACATTGCCTGAGAAGGAAAAATCTGGATCTCACAGGGCTTTTCGTTAGAGCATTTTTTCATTAGCTTCACTTTCTGAAGATGTTCAGTGCATTATCCAAAAAGTCCCTCCGAGCTAGTCCTGTGCAAAAGTTGCCACACATCCCACATTGTGCTATGGTCAGCCCTCATGTCCATTATGAAGTGACAGCAGGATATGGCTTTTCCTAGAGTTTTATTACAGCCTGCTGTTCTTTAACAGCCCAGCATTCACACAGCAAATGTAACACATGTTCATTATCTGCCTTTGGGGCTGGACAGGCAGAAATTACCCCTGGACCTAAGGCTCCCAACATGGAAAGGGAGTTGTGCAGCCATTCCTCCACCTGGGCTGCCCAGTGCATTCCACAGGCTCTGTCCTTCCCGGGATTGCTTCCCTGCAGCTACATCTCAGGGTGACAAAAAAGTCTTGGGCATCTGAAAGACAAAAAGTCTTGGCACCCACAGGGACCAAACCCACCCGCTGGGGATTTTGGGCTCCGGGCTGGGAGAGAGAGAGAGGAGCCCTCCAGGCAGCCCTGAAATGCATCAAGGAGGGGATCCAGGAGATGCCCCTGCAGGGCTCTGATCTTCTCAAGAGCTGCTGTAGGGACATGAACAAGGGAAACCATTTGCAGGACACGAAAAGAAAGAATTCTGTTGGTTTGGGAGGATTTGTCTCCAGGTGTTATCTATTAACCATGGGGACAGACTGCAGATACCAGTGGTGAGAGACAGACCTGATCTGCACTTCCTTCTGGTTGCTTCCCTCTTTGCCAGCCTTGCCTGGTCAGGGCTGAGCCTTTTAATGTTTCATCTAAGTCTTTTGTAACTACCAGAGAACACATAAAGCAAATAAACATGTATTTCTTTCTAGTCCTAGAGGGTTTTTGTGTGTTTCAAGCCATATTTCTCAATGGAAACCTCTGCTTATGCTTGAATCCCAACCTGCTTCCTTGTAGGACTAAGACCTTATTGCTTTTGAATGTCCCCAACATTATATTATTGTTGTTGCTATTGTTATAGTTTTTATTTTGGAATTGTTAAATTAAATTATTATTTATTTTGGATTATTGGATGTCCCACATCCTTCACAAGCAACGGGGATGAGATTTCAGTCTCTTTCTTCCTCTGACAATCCTTATACAGAAAGTGTGGGGAAGAGCATATTACACAGACACAGAACAATATGAAAACAAAATATGATGAATATTAAGCTGCATTTATGATGATATAACGTGCATAGCATTTCCTACTACTGCTTGTACCCCTCGAGCCCATTTTCCCAGATAATTTGACTTTGAAATCACAGACCGTGACCAACATTTTGCTGCAAATAACCAGATAAGTCCATACTTGCTTTTCTCCAAACTCTCTTTTCAGACTTTCTCAGATCCCCTGGAGATTCACAGGAAATTTTTGCCCCGCAAAAAAAGAACCTCCGGAGATTTTAACCTCAAAAATGTTACCCTCGGTTATGAAATCTGCAGTTTTCTGGGCTCTGCAACCCTGGAAGCCAAGACAGAGGGTTAATTTGGGCAGTTGCTAATTCTCTGCCACAGTTTCTGATGTTTTCCTTTCACACTCAAATTACCCTGGAAGCCCTGCCCAGGGGGCAAGTGCTTTCGGGAGATAAGGAGTAATGTGAAAAGCTGGGAATTTAGCCCGCTGTACAACAAACTTGACATCTAATCTGCCGCTTGGGTTTGTAACACTCCCAATAGGGTTAAACTAATCGGCCACCGCTGTCCCTGCAGCCTTCCCAACGCTTCCCCTGCTTATTCCACAGCAGCTCCAGTTTGCTGGAGCTAAAAATGCTCCATCTACACAGTTTTGCAGTTTTGCACATGCAGGCATTCACTCAGCCCTGGGCATTAAACTCAGATGACAGTGGCATCTTTGGCATGGAGGATTCCCTTCCCAGCTGGATTCCTCCACCAAGGGGGGACTTGGACCTACACATGATCTAATCACTGAATTTCATCAAGCTTCAGATGCCTTCGGGCATGTGCAGGACTTCAAAATGCAGAGACTTCAAACAAGGTTTTGGGGCTTTGGTTTTAGTTTACAGGAATGGTACCTGAATGTGATTTCTGTACCAATTTATATTCCTAAATCTGCTTTCTGACCTAGCCCTTAGTGACTGAGTGGCAGAGATTAAAATAACTACCCTTGATAATTCTCTAAATTCCCAAATTAAAAGCACTCCTCTGAGATACCTAAATGGTTTGCCTGTTTCACATAGACCAGAAAATCAGGACCAAAGTCCAAGCAAAAATGACATATCAAAACACCAGCTGAAACAGAAGGTTCCAGCTGTTTCAAATGCCACTAAACCACAATGATTACTGCTAACATAAATAAAACAAAATCTTAATCCAGTTTTATCAAGGAGTTGCTAACCATATTTCTCTGTTCTTCCAGTAGTTTTATGAGAGTGCATTTTCATAAGCAAGGAGAAGGATGGCATGTTGGGGACCACTTTCTCTTGCGCTGTCAGAAAACCTCAAACAGCTCGAAATGCATCTCACAAACAACGGAACATGGTCAATTCACATGGAGTAGAAAAAAAAGCTGTCAAACCAAGGTCTAAATTATGTCCTTGCTAAGTAGCTTGACTTGTGGTGGAAGTTTTATTGGACAATGTCACTTCCTTGTGACCACCACAAATGATAACAGTTGCAAGAGCTTTACAGTTGCTAAACCAAAGGAATGGATGGAATTTTGGAAAAATCTTTACAGCGTCAGCCCAGGCTGACATTTTGTACTTTAAAAGCTATCTTTGAGCAACTAAATAGGTGAGAGAGCACTCCAGAAGCTGGCAAGACAAAGGAAAAAAAAAAAAAATAATCAAAGCCTGCAAATGCCAAGCTGCTGCACTTTTGCTACACTCCATGGTTGTGGTGAAGGATTTGGGTTGTTTCATTTGCAGACTCGTGGCTCCCTTCATTCCAGTAACAAAAATGCCAATAGCACTTCTAAATTAAACCCAGCATTTTGTCCCTTCTATTTAGGGCAGCTTTTTCTCTGGCCCACCACATCTCCAAGCACAATGCCAGTTCTCTCATACCATCTGTGTAAACTTCCCTCCACTGCTTTCAAAAGTGCCTTTTTTCCCATTGCTGGGATCCTCCACTCAAGGAGAAAATGTTCAAGATGAGTTCAGTGAGCGATGATTTTTTTTTGCTAGCCAAGTTAAACTGACCACAAAAAGTCCCCCTTTCATTTTTTTTTTTCTCAATTCCCGCCCTTATGATACTCTCCAAAACTGTCTCTGGGAACCCTAATTCTGGTTCTTTGGATTGTGGATGGGAGAGGAAGAGCACTGGAGTTTGATGCTGTTTTGAGGGGTCATTGCAATTCCTCGTCATTCCAAAAGACTAATGGCTCAAGGAAGATATTTTTAAGGACACCAAGGAGAACATCTGCAGCAGGACATGGCAAAGGGAAAACCTGAACTTTCTGGAAGTTAATTCACTTTCAGTTGAAGCAGAGGAGCCACAGGGCAGAACTGTTCCCCTCCAGGAATGTGCTGCCTCGATAAAAATGTCTCTCTTTTGGGGATCCAGAGCTGGATCTCTCCATGGCAGTTAATGGATGGTGTTTTGAATCCCAGTGATTTTCACCAGGACTTGTGCTTCTACACCTTTTAGGAGATTTTGATCTCTTGCCTCTATCCTGGCATTTCTCTGCAAAGCCTGCACCACTCCAGTAGCTACCAGGAGCTGCTGGGAATGGGCATGGGGATAAGTTAACAGGGTGCAAAGGGTTGAAAATGCAAGAATTACTTTTTGTTTTTCTGGACTTGCAGAGGGATTTAGGATGGCAGATTTCTACTGGAGAAGTGAGGATGACAGTGCAGGAACATCTGGGTGAACAGCTGGAACACGCTCCCCCTCTTTCCCCTCTGTAAAATACAATCCCTTGTCCTTAGTTAATAATTGTAATTCCCTCTTTTCCCATTACAATCAGCCTACATGTTTGTGTTTGAATGACAAGGTAGCTTAGAGGGGAAAAAAAAAAAGAATTTCCAAATAATTGTTCTGCAAACAATATTGTTCTTTCACATGAGCACAACAACAGAGTTGTGTTCACAAACTCCCTGTTACCAATATAAATAATTACAAAACCATAAAGAAAAATAAATGCACACAATAGCCAAAAGTCTAAACCCACCACTACTAAACAGCACTTCATAACTGTGGCTCTGAATTATTACTGCCTCACCAGCACGGCCGCAATATCTGCCTCCATAAAATCCTCCACTTCACAAATTAAATGGATTGGATAATTAAGAAAACCTATGTTTAGTCCACAAAGTGAAACCACCATCGCTGCAACGTGACAATGAACCCACTCTTTCAAAAAAAAAAATGGTAACATTTTCATTCCCTGGAGTGGGAATGCATGATCCACACCTCCCTGCTCCCCATCCATCCCAGTGGGAGCTGTGTGTGTGCCCCAACCAACACACTCTCCCACCCTGCAGTGCTGCAGGTGCCTGGGGATGGCCAGGAGCTGCCCTCTCCTTTCTGCTCCCATCTCTGGAGCTGGAGACACATCCCTGCCTCCGTGTTTTCCTGCCACGTGCCAGGAGATATCTGTTATAACTCCCAAAATATGTTGGCTGTGTTTACCTTAGCCCTATAAATAGGACAAAAACACACCTATGGGGGTGATGTAAGAGGATGTCTGTGTTTGCCTGTGAGTAGAATCTCCAGGCCAGCTGCTGACACTTTGCTGGTTGCATTTCACTTGTTAACACCTCAGCCTTTTT
The DNA here is from genome assembly GCA_013389925.1 of Aegithalos caudatus. Taxonomy (NCBI): domain Eukaryota; kingdom Metazoa; phylum Chordata; class Aves; order Passeriformes; family Aegithalidae; genus Aegithalos; species Aegithalos caudatus. The sequence goes on from WEIU01004190.1 coordinate 392,225, forward strand.
TCAGGATTTTTTTCACCCTCTCTGCAGATGCCCAGGTGTTGTTATCACTCCACCCACGTGCCTGACTCCGCTCACAGCCCCGCTCCTGGCAAAATTCAATCCTTGCTCATTTCTTGACCCGTGCTCATCTTTGCATTGCTTTTTAGTGCTCGTCTTTGCATTGCTTTTTAATTAATCCACGCCTAGCTGAAGCTCCTGCCGCAAATCAATGATTTCCTTTCAATTCTTGTTAAAGATTTTTCATTTCCCTAAATTTGCAGCACGTTGCTCCGGAGCTGTTAACAGCACACTTTTCTCTCATTATCAAATCAGCGAGGAACGAGGTCAATGAAGCAAAAAAAAAAANCAGCACTGAAGACCTTCAGGCTTAAAGACATTTCTATCTGTCCCAGACACACTGCAAATGAAAACATGGGTCTTTTGCCACCTGGGAAGCTACAGGCCAGATCCTCCCTGGGTGTAAAGCCACCAGGGTTTGGGACACACACATCATTTCCTGATTTACACCTGAGTATTTGGCAATTACACTGTCTACCCTGTAGCTGGGGGAAGAGCTGGCTGTGCAAATGCCCCTCAGACAGGAATCTCTGGAGTTTTAAATGCAAATTTTCATACCTTTTTTATCTTGGCATGCAGAATCTGGAGTCCTGTGTGGAGCTCTTCAGGGGATGCTCACGCTGAAGATGTCACTTTGTGCCACTGCTCAGCATCTCATCTCTTAGCACTTCTATTTAATAAAGTTCTAATCATCAGGAGGTTCAGTTCCCTTCCTGGGGTTCAGTTTCCAAGCCACTGGCAAATGGAAAGAGCCTTAAAAATCCCCCACGCTTCCTAATAATGTTTGCTTTAAAAAGACAAGATGAACAAATCACACGAAAGGGAGCGGTGAACATACCCACCTGTTTTCTTAAAGGGCACGGGAGGCAAATCATTTTTTAATTCAGGGGAAGGAAAATGGGGATTAGAACATATTTGAAGGTAGTTTATCAGGGTGACCACGTGCCCAGCAAGGTCTGTGAGCTGCACACACCAGCCCAGTTACTGCACCCTCTGTGGCTCAAGCCCGTGCTCACCAGGCATGTGCATCAAATTAAACTTTTAACTTCTTTTCTCCAGTTACCCCTCTGTGAATTGGGGGTCTAAACTTTCAGAAAAAACCGCCTGTGCCCGCTGCTAGGACCATGCATGTAATCAATTAGTCATTTATGTGCACAACTGCTGTGACCAGGTATGCAAATCTCCGAGCAGCTCTTGCCATTTCTTCCCTCATTTAGCCCTTTTGTCCTTCGTCCACCCGCTTTTGTTCGGAGCACCAAGTTCATGGAAATTTAACTCATTTGAAACATATGTGTAGATCCATAAGGACTGCCCAAAAGCATCACAAAGGGGAAGGATAACCTTGTTGTTAAGGCAGGAGAGCGCGAAATCTGGTTTCCATTCTGAGTTCTGCCACACATTTCCTGTGTAACCTTGGGCAAGTCATGAACTGTAACCCAGCTCGGTGGAGCTGACCTACATGGAAAAGCAGGCAGAGCCATCCTTACTCAGAGAGGTTATTGAGGAGTTTTGTGTGTTAGCACCGGGGGAAAATATCAAAATAAGTGAGTGGAAGGTGCTAAAGGATTATATCAGCAGTGGTCGATCAGTAATGAGAGATGATCTGTACTTGGGGGGGAAAAAAACAGCAAGTAAAGGGGCAAACTGAGAACTGGGCAAAACAACCCAGCAAATTCAAGCAGGGAGATGAAAGAGAACCAAATGGTAACAGTGAGAATGAGCAGGCATGTGAGTAATTAACCTTTATACAGCAATTTTTACTGTCCTGCTTGGTCTTGTCCTTTCACAAAGGGCCACAGTGTCGGGAGATATTTGAGAAGAACTGAGCTGGTTCATGTGGCACTGACCACCTCACAGGCTGTCTCGTTGGCATGAATTGTTCTTCATTAATCAGGGTAATCCTGACAGGGTTATTAATGCCAGGTATTGGCCAAAAGCTGGTGGAGGAGGTTGTGTTATTGAAGCAATTACTGTGGCTGTGCTCAGTTAGAGGGAAACTTGCACTCTTTGTTTCCTTACACACCAGAAGAGAACTGCAAAGTCAGTCCCGTGGCTGCCATTGCTTCCTCCTTTTTGGATGAAACACAATTTAGATTTGCACATTACTTCACTAAATGTTTGGGGATATGGCCTTGTGGGAGCCCTGAAAATCATAACATATTCTGAGTGAATGCATCTCCTGTAAAAAATTACCTAATTTTGTAGCTGACCTAGATATGGCACTCACACTGACATCATTAGGAGTCTAGGGCAGACTGATTGCAGTGTCTGCCCCAAATTTATGACTTAATACAGCAAAATGTTCAGTGCCCTCAGATCCATCTGGGATAAAATGTTACAATTGGGGCTCCATGTAGCAACTTTCCACTTTGATGAACCAAAAAACCCCAAATCTTTCCTGGTGAAAAATGAAACCAAGTTTTTGGAATATATTACAAATTGTAGCTCTTCACCTTTAAAAAAATAATTTAGTGGGTCTTCATTTCATGCACGATACGCCTTGGAAGAATTGGGAAATAAGAAAAATGAACACTGAACGAACAAAGAAAATTCTGGTACATTAATTTTAAGGATTTCTGAGCTTCTGGCAAACATTTGACAATACTCCTTGACACAAACTCCTTAAAGGAGCTGTGATCTGCCAGCCTGGGGGCAGTGGAGCCTCCCACTTCATCCCACCCTCTTCCTTCACCCCAGCATCCTGCATGGAAAAACCACAGTGATTCCCATTACCTGCTTGGAAGTGAGGAGGCTGCAAGGGATGGCTGTGAGTGCATCAGCCTCCTGAGCCCCCTGGAATCAATCCCTGTTTAATTTGGAGCATATATTTTGGAAAAAAAGAAGAGATCATCTTGATTTAAAATGTTCCAGTGAGGGAAAACAGGCTATAAACGTCAGGAAATTGTCTTAGTGGCTAATTAAACTCAATTAAAAAGCTGTGATGATCAGAAAGGAGCTTCACAGGGGTCCTTATCAGCTACAGAGAAGGAGCCCAGATTAATTTGTTTTTTTACAGGTCAATTGCACCTGTGTGACGTCGCTTATTTTATTTATTTTTTTTTAATACAAAAACACACTGCAAAACCCTTGCCAGCAGAATGATTATAAGAGCTACCATCCCCTTCCAGGTGTTGTGAGGTATCCAAACATAATCTGAAAAATAGAGATAAGGGGCATGTGCTGTGGGAGCAGCTCCACCACGCTTCAGCTGGTCTTCATTCCTCTGTCTGAGCTAAAGCCACTGGAAAAAAACCAGGCACCTCCACCACAGCATGAATCACTGGGCCTTAGTTGTGCACCTCGTGTTTGGAGGCATGAATCACACTTGCAGCACGTGTGCCAGGTAAAATTTGGGTTTTGTGCCAGGAAAAGGCCGGATGGAACAGCTCCACCTGATGGAAAATGCTCTGGAAAAGGCCCAGGGTGGATGGAGTGCCTGGGGACAGAGCCTGACACCAGATCCCAGGAGGGCTCTGCTGGCTTTTCACACCTGGTTTAGGTGCTGCCTTCAGAGCAAGGGTTCAGCTCTGGGTGCTTCTGCCCAGCCTGGAGTCCTGAGGAATCCCTGGACCAGGCTGCCTTGGCACAGCCACACCTCCATGGGCACTCTCCTTTCTCTGTCCTCAGACAAATTGCCCCCTCCAGCAGGGCAGGAATACCTGCTTCCCTCCCTGACTGGGTTTTTGTAACCCCACAGGAAGCAGTCACCACTTTCGAATGTGATCTTGGGGGGGAATTCCTTCTGGCACAAATGGAGTTAAGTCTGGGAATACCTTTCCTTAAACTGCAAGTTCCTTAAAGGAGAGCCCCATCTTTCATTTTCACTCAGTGTTGTGCTCACCTACAGGCTCTAGGGAGTTAATAACCAGAGTTACACAGGTGGAAACTTAAAACAAGAGGTCAGATGGGAAACTCAGCTTTCATCCATGGCTGGGGTCATCACTGGAATGCAAGGAGATCATTTCATTTATAGAAGGCTCAGTAATTGTAGAAGGAATATCATCTGCTCCCTTCCCCACTCTCCAAAGAAATTACCTAATAGTTTCCAATTGAGGTGGCTTTTAAAAGAATTTGGGTTTGATTCAGCCATCTTCTCAGAATAAGGGAAAGCATTTTACTCTTCAATTTTAATTTTCATTAGTTGCCTAATGCCAGTCGAAATTCGCAGCATTCCTCAACACATCACACACTTCCGAAATTTTCACTTCCTTTTGATAATAGAATGGAATACATAGGTGAAAGTAATGATCTGCTGTACCTCTTACCCAAGATCCAAAAAAGTTTCTTAAGAAACTGGATTTAATTTCCAGGCAGGGAAGATGAGTCAGAAGGAGCTCTAGGGCTTTGTCTGGGATCACACAACAAGCCAGCAATTGACCTGGGAATAAAATCCAGGTGTACTGCTTAATTTCCATGTGCCATCCTCTAACCAACACTACCATCCCAATTCCTTCTCTCTACAGCCATATCTGATGTCAGCAATGTTGGGAAAGTGCAATTTTTGTGCAAGGTTCTGAAGAAGAGCAAGCTTTCTTACCTGAGTCTGTCAAATGTTAAAGTACTTCTTTATTTTGGTTTCATGGCTAAGAAAATGTCTGTTCCACCTGTCAGTTCCTGCCACAGAAACGATAACTCTGACAAACCTCAATGCTTGTGTCCACTGCTGAAAGGTCTGGTCTCTGAAAAGATGAAAAAATGTGGTTTAGAATGGAAAAAAAACCCCACATTCAGCTATTATTACAAATATAATTGAGGTAGACTTTCTTTCTGAGTCCTCTGATGAATCTTTTAAAATGCTGTTTGTTAACTAGAGGGTATCTTGTTGGTGCACACATCCAAAAGGAGCACTTAGGTCTGACCTAAGGAGGAAGGGGCTGTTCCAGGAGGACAAGGCCACAAAGGAGTAATGATGGAGATGCCTTTGAGGACAGGGATGCCTGCAGAAGCCACAGAGATTCTTCCTTTTGTCTCCAGACAGATGACAAGGACCAGGATTCTTTCACACACAGAAAGAAACAATTGCTGGGTGCTTGAAGGAAATTCAGCTGAGCCCCAGATACTGTAAAACTACGAATCTTTTGTTCGTGCAGAAGAAAAATACGATGGTTGCACGTTCCACATGTATCAACATCGAGCTGTTGGGGCTTTTTTTTTTTTTTTTTTTTTCCAAATAATTAGGCAAAAGCTTTCTCCTTCTTATGGGGTTCCTCCCACAAAATGCCTTGGGAACTCTCTGCAGATCCCAACTGTCAAGTCGCTGCCCTTTTTGTTCCGTCTCAAATACGTCTATATTTTTCCCCTCCCCGATTAGATAATCTTTATTTTTTTTCATTCACCTCGGGCCTAGCTGCATCACTTTGACCTCTCTGTGAGGCCTGGGTAAATCCTGGAGGTGCTGGGCCACAATTCTTAAGAAGGAAACTTCAAGTTCTTTCCGCTTCAGTTGCCCTTCACATGTCTGAGGCAGTTCAGGCTGCTGCCCCATAGTCTGCGTGGCAGGAGCTGTGTGCTGGCTGTGGCACCCATTGTCTGCATTTTTCCTCTCGTTAGTCTCCTTGACCTTTCATTGTCTTACTCCTGCAGTGTCAGGTCAGACTTAGTGTAGGTCTCCCTTCACTAAGGACCCCTTTCCTTTCGTGGATCACTAAGCAGGACAATTGCTCTATCCATCTTTTCAGGGTCTATTGTTGAGCCCCCCCTGAGCTGAGAAAGGTTTGATTCACTGGGAAACCATTTTGGTCAAAGGGAAACCTGACTATGTGTCCTTTTAGGAACTCTGTCTTAATCACTGACTTTTTTATCTGGGATATGAAGAGGATTCAGGAGATCAAAAGGTTTGGGAGTACATGGGTTTGACCACATTTTTCCTGGAAATAATGGGAAACCTCCACTGAAAAATGAGCTCCGTTACAATGGGCAAACAAGAAGGAAAGCCACATAGTGTTCCCAGAGCATTCTGAATCGTCAGACCTTCAATAGCCTCCATAGAGAAGGGAAAAAGTAAACAGAAAATGTAAATGGAATGTAATAATTAATGGACCTGAGGAAACAGACTCATTTGATTTGTGCATAATCGCTGCCTTAAAAAAAAAAAAAAAAGAGGTGAGTCAAAAGGGATGGACAGAGCAGATGGAGAAGGCTGAGGATTGGAGGTGCAGCCTGGCTGGCTGTGTGTGTGTGGGTTTGCAGCTTGTCTCACCTCCACCAGTGGTTCCACACCCAGCAGCCCCACGTGCTTCCCAGGAAAAGCCACAGAGATCCCTCAGGAACACCACAGAGGAACTGTGCCGGGTTTGGAGGGCCTGGCTCTGGCACCAGGAGTTCAGCCACGCTCCTGCTGGTGCCTGGAACATTTCCTCCTGTGTGGAAACCCCGACCATTATGAGCAATTATGAGGCCAAATTGTATAAAACCATCACGAAACTTCTATGCTTCCAAAGAAGTTCATCAGCAGCAACCATTCCCATCCAGGCAGTTCTTGAATCAGAGATGCCTCCTTATTTTCCAAACATCAAATCACTTATTTCAAGGACTTACCGAAAAACAGGAAGAACGAAAATGCCTGTTTTTCCTGCAACCCTGGAACCCTTTTGCCTACTCGTGTGCCAAAATGTTTTTATAAATGAGCACTCAGCTCTCCCTTCAGCCAGCCATCACCTCTGCACAGAGTCAGCTCAAGCCCCTCCAACGTGCAGAGCTGAAAGCTGCAGTTTAAGAGAAAAGAGAGGAAATGGACTGGTCTTGGGGAGGCAGGGAGGGACTTGGACAGAAAAACCTTGGAGAGCTGGACTCATATTCCTGCTATCAATAAGATGAAAGAAAAAATGTAAGCAGAAGCCAGTGACTCAACTTTTCCCTTTGACCCAGGCAAAGTCAATAGGGAGCCAGGTTGTTTGCCTTTCTCCAGGGATCTACTTTTCCCAGCAGTTATCTGAGCTTCTCCTTACATTTTTTTCCCCAAAAACTTTTAGCAGGAGTTATTTAGGATTTAGCTTTGGAAAGTACCCCAATTTGAGCTGAAGTTACACGCTGAGACCTTTGCCTGAATAAAAGAAGTCAATTGGATACACTGAGCACCTCTGCACTGGCTTTTGGATGAGGAGCTACTGCTGGCCCAAAACAAGGAGATTAAACAGATTAAACATTTCTTCTCCAATTAATAAAGTGAGAGGGGAAAACACCCTTTCAGAAAGACAGAAGGGTCAAAATAAAAGAAAAAACAAACCCTTTGTGCTGTGAGGAGTAAAAAGTGACAATGTCCACATCTGTAGTATTTCAGGGGTACATAAGTGTGGAATTCATTGAGATGTGAACTGTTCCTGTCTTCTGCAGTGAAATTGCTGAATCTGGCATTTCTTGGTTGCAATGCAGACATAATCCTTGTGATATTTACATTAAGTGAGATGAGGAGAATTATTTTTTTTCTTTGCTGGCACATATTGCCACGGAAGGAATGACAATATTTACAGTAACTCCAGTGCCACCTTAGTTTGCTGCTGCCATTTGATTTCCCTGTGTCAAGCGATCACTTCAGGTCAGCAGTGTCACTTTCTGCCAACATTACCAAATGGAAGTGTCCAGGATATTAAATATGCTTGCATTTACATGTGAGAGGAAGGGGAAAAGTGATACAAGCATTTCCTGTACTGTAGAAACACCAGAACATCATTAAGCTGTGACTGGCTCGCTGACAAAATTCTGCTCCACAAATGTCCGTAGTCCTGATCCTTAGTGACACTAAATATCAGTTTTCAATATCAATTTTCCATTAATGAGGTCACAAATATAAGAGATGAAAGGAGTGATCAGTGAAGGAAAACTCAAGTATTTCTGCTGATCTGGAATCAGTGCAGCTGCAGCTTCAAATTCCCAAAGTCAGAGAGCAATACTGTGGGAATATACTCCACCCATACCAAGGAAGCCCTTGGCAAAATGGAATTGCCTGGTTAAGATTATTTGCAAATCTGTTGAGTTTCATGCACACTTTAAGCTTGATCAAGAGAGCTTTGCTGAGCAGGCCTAAGGATCTAATGACTGTCTTGTGTATTTACAGAAGTTTGGTCCAAGAACATCCTGGAGGAAATACCTTTAAGAGGGAATGAGGAATTGTTTTCCATTTCCCTGGTGACTGCAACTCTTTGCCTGTGGAAACAGTGAGTTGTCCCAGGTATCCTCACAGCTCTGTCCTTCTTGATGAGCTAACTTGGGTAAAATTTGTTACGGCCCCCAGGAGAAATTTAATTCCCCTAATTAGACTGAGGATTTGACTTTGCACAGCTAAGTAATTTGGAAAGTTTCATACTGCCTTCTCTGCCACCAGGTTGGTGGAGGCAGGACCTCCAACAAAGCCATGGCAAAAGGAGGAGGGTCACCTTTTCCATTTGCATGGTTGGATCAGGAAGAGGATGATTTACTCTCCCCATCCTAAACTCCCACTGAAATGAACAATCCTGCTCCCCACAAAGGACTGCTGCACATTTAACTGGAATGGCAATATGGTCACTTGCAATGCTGAAGACATAAGGCTTGTAATATGACTGAGTTAATCGCTTCCAGAGGGAAAGAAACAGAAAGAAGCTATAAAAAGGTATCCAATATTTGAAAATCAGATTTCCTCCCCCCCTCTGACCCCCCAATTATGTTTTCAGAACTTTAAATGTCAGGTGGGACATAAATTATTCACCATTTTTCTTGTCATCGTGTGCATGTTTTGTCTTTTGTTAAATCTTTTCTCTGCCATTGGTCCCTGCTAATGGCTCCAATAATAAAATACACTACAGACAGGTGGGCAAAATGAGTGTGCATTCTGACTAATTATTTTCACTTAGCAACTAACTATTGATGTTTCATTCAACCTTGCAGCTTTCTAATCTTGAGGCACCGAGTAAGTGCAAAGTTGTATTAACTCCTCTTTCGTAATAGCAGGGCCAGTAGCTGGTTAAAGTCACAGGAAAGATTCCCATTAACTTCAGTGGTCTGTGAATCAAGCCCTTGATATATATATAGAAGGCCCCTGAAAGCAGAGTTTTGTTTTTTAATGTATTGTCTCCTGTGTTGAATAGCGTGGCTTGCTGCCCAGTGTTATGGCAGTTCACAATGACTATTCTTCCCACCCATTCTCCTTCTCCTCCTTCCATTAATCAGTGATGGGTCAAATTCAAATGTTTTGGAAGTTCTGTCTGGCTTTGATGTGAGGGTACATAAAAATATCTACAAAGTGGTTATTAGGGTGGTTGGTGTGGCTGCATTTGTCCTGGGGAAACCTCCCCCTCCTCTCTGAGGGCAGCAGCACATTTTGTGGGAAGGTTGGCAGCTCTACAAGGTCTTCTCTAAGGCAGGCTCCACTCCCTGTGCCCCAGTGGTACATCCATCATTTTTGGTTTTCCTTTCCAAAATGCTTTTCACAAAAGTCACTTCCTTGTTTCACATTACTCCATGCTTTGTGAATTCAGACTGAGACATGCTGTGAACCAGATCCGTATCTGGTGTAAATCAGCATCATCCCACTGCTTCTCAGTGGAGCTGCAAAATTCTGTACCAGTGGAGCATCTTGCCCATGAACTTTCTGCTCAAAGGGGCAGTTTTGAGGCTCGTGTGTTTTTTGGGCAGAGATGTTGGCAGGAACACCAAATTGCCAATCTCACCTAAACCATAAGGCGCTGAACTTCACCGATTTTGACATCTCTGTTCTGTCTAATGAGATGATTTTTCTCTCTCTGACAACCCTCATGTTGTCTATTTCTGGGTACTAGAAATTGGTGCACAGCAAAAAGAAAAAAAAAGAAAAAAAAGAAAAAAAAAGGATTGGGATGATGAGAGCTCAATTAGTAACATAAAATAACCCTGTATAAAAAGACCTTTTGCACTTCTATTTCCTTATATAACTCACCACCCCAAGCACCTTTTTAAAAAGTTCCTCAAAGTTTATTCAAGGATGCCTTTGGGATAGGTTTACAGTACTTGCCACTTGTTGGCCAAAAGTGACAGAAGGGATTTCAGAGTGCTGCTCTTACCGTGGTGACACTGCCTTTAATTTGGAGTAAGTGATTATACATGTTTGACTGTCAAATCACTGCATGCAGCTTTTGTGGTCAGGGGCTTGTTTTATCAAAGAATTCTGCTGAACCTCTTCCAAGCCAGAGCTCCCATGTGTATAATTATATTGTATTTTCATTATATAAACTTTATTTTTAAGACTGAAAACACGTGAAATGATTATGGGAATGCGCGTTCTACGCGACACCGCCACGCACTTGTGGTGGGAAGAGGGGTTTGTAACACAAACCAAATGTTGCCATTAATATACAGGTACAGGATACATCCTTGTGGCTCAGGAAGCTAAGGATGGGATAGGGAAAATGGGGGCAGTTGAATTTCAGATTGAAAGAAAACTCTTCTTTCACGTTAAATAGCACCTGATGCTCTCTGGAAATGGATCTTAAGGATTCATAGCCTGCAGCTGAACAGCAAATTTAGGTTCTTTCAAAATATCTTTCAAAACTAATCCTTCAAAAAATTGTATTCCTTCATTAATGTATTTGATTGGTGCAAACACTTCTCTCTTAGAGGCCTATTTTGTCCTGGGACAGCTGTTTTGGTGTTTTGCCCAAAAACTGTACATTAGGAGTCATGTCTTTAGTTTAATTTCATTGTCTTGTGTCACAACCCAGTGAGGACCTAATTTCAGTTTGAACAGGTACCACAGAGACCTTTTAAGAAATCTCCAACAGACTGTTGTTTAAGGCAGGATCCAAAATTACATCCAGCAACAAGGTCTGGCTGGGAGGGATAAACTGGGTAAGTTCTGAGTAAGTTGCCATCACCTTCATGGCTGCAGACCATATTAATTCATATGGATTCATAGATTTTATTTTATTTTATTTTATTTTATTTTATTTTATTTTATTTT
>WEIU01004190.1:415784-426172 GCA_013389925.1 Aegithalos caudatus
CCGGTTGTGATGAAAGAACAGCTGTCCCCCCTGGGCGTTCCGGCGGGGAATGCGGTGGTTTAACTCATCCCTCGGTGCCGCGTTCTCCGGGGTGGCACACGGTCAATCCGCTCTGTGGTACCTCCCCATCACCTCTGGCACATCCACAGGCAGGAATCCTCGCCATCCCGGGGGCTTTATGGGCCATATCCTGTAGGCAGGCGGCCTCCCCCTGAATCCAAAGGAGCTTTTACAAAACAATCGATGGCCCTCCGCGCTGACCCCCCCCTCTCAGTGTGCGGAAAGGAAAACCACAAAAAGATAATGATCTGGGGTTTGATCTCACCCATCCCGGGCTGACAGTAGGGCAATCCCATTGACTCCAGCTGATTTATTCCAAACGACTTTCACAGGTTTGGGGCTGGGCCTTTAAACAAATGTAAACTTGATCAGAACCAAGCCAAATCACATTCGTGCCCATTCTTGCTTTGAATATTTCCACAGCGCCTTTTTTTTTTTTCCCTGGAACCCGAATGACCTCAGCGCAAAGCTTTCTTATTTAACATTAAGTTGACAACTATTTTCAAACAAGTTAATTACTCTCATTATGAACGCGAGGCGCTTTTAATCCTCAAATCGGCGGTGCTGGGAGATAGGATTTCCCGCACGTCCCCATTGATTACCCACAAAAAGATCCCTCGGTGCTGCGGATCCCGAAGAAATGCAGGTGGTGGAGCAAGGCTGTGGCCAGGAAAACCAGCCAGGCTCCTTGGAGCAATCCTTGGGATGCTGGCTCGTCCCCAGCTCTGGTGATGCTGCCATCCATACCTGAGCTGGCATTTGGGAAGCGCTCACCTCCGGGCAGGTACGGACAGGGCTGGGAAGAGTGACTGGAGCTGACCTTGAGGTTCCTCCCAGGGCTTCCAGCGTTCCCGGGATCAGCAAAGCAAGGATTTCACTCTTCCCACCCAAGACTCCGGAGGTGAGGGATGCCGCAGTCAGCAGAGCACGGACAGAATGAACAGGAGGCTGTGATCCTGCCTGGAAAAACAACTCAGCTCCCACCAAAGCCCCGTGAGGAGCCCAGGAGGACAAGCCCCGGGCATTCCCAGCTCAGGGAGCGCTGCAGAGCATCCCCTGGGGATCAGTGCTCACACTGCTGCCTCAGACGGGCCAGCATCCCTGGCTCTGCAGATTTTGGGCTGCTGGAACCTCTCCTGTCAGCAGCAACCAGGGCCCACAGCACGGGGGATGGCAGCGCCATCGGATCAGAAAGTGACTCACGGCCCTGTCGAGCAAGACAAATACAATTCGGTTGTTAGCTAATCTATTTTTGTTTGTGTTCCCAATGCATCCAAGGCACTGATTACATTGCAGCCTACCATGCTGGCAGTAAGTGAATGCTGCCACAAGGCTCTTTGCTCTGTAAAGGAGAGCCTTTGTGAATACAATGGCTGTATTTGTCTGTCAATATTACATCTGACGTACCCTGAGCCAGCTCTCTCTGCCTGGAATGGTATTTTTGGGGTTTCCAGGGGTTAAGTTATGGAAAGGCAATATGTAAGCTGAACAGAATTATTTCAGTAACCAGAATTCTCGTCTAAGAAACACTTCTGCTATCTGTCACCTTCATCTGCCAGCCCTTCCTTCCTGCATCTTACAGTTTTGTGGCTTGATAGAGAGTAGCTTTGGACTTTGATCTAAGAAAGCAGGCTTGACAGGGGCTGTTGCTGTTTCAAAGAGGCCTTGTAGGACGCTTTTGCACCTCCATTGCTGAGCTTTATCAATGCAAGCAGCTCTCAGGGGTGCTCAGCACCTCCTGAAAGAATTCAGGCTATGCATTTGGGTTATTTCTGCACATTGTACTTCCTCTCAGTTTGTTTTTTAGTTTTGTTTAGCGTTCACTTAGACTTCAGGATGGCTATTTATGGAAATTTAAAATTTTCCTGATAAAGAAAGAAGTTTTGCAGTTAGAATGAGAAGAAGCCATTGGTCTTAACAACAGAGAGGGAAACTTTCTAGCTTGCATGGTTGGCACATCCCTTACCAATTGCCAAACTTTGCAAGGGAGTAAATAGGTAAAGGTGCAAGGCAAAAAGGAGGTGGAAAGCATCACAAAACAAACATGCTGTCTTCCTCCAGGTGATCTTAATATAAAGCAAACTGGCATGCCAGATAAGGCATTTATCTACTGCCACATTTTACAGGAGTCTTTTCAGACTTAAGTAAAAAAAAAAAACCTCGCAGCAATCACTTCATGATCAAGACTTTTCCTGAGAATCACAGAGAGATAGCTGATTATTTTGCAGCCTGAGAAAAAACTGTGGCTTTGCAAATCTCTGCCATGTAATAGGACTTCAGTGATCAAGATTTCTGCTGATTCTCCTAAAGCTGGCTGCAATATATGTGGAAAGGATTGAAACTAAAATATTAGCAAGGAATTTACAGCACTTTGGAACCTGGATGGTTGTGGGTGCTTTTCAGGAGTGGCAGGAGCAGGCACTGACTGTCCATCATCGTGTTTGCCCTTCCACTGTGGTCCTTCAGGCCTTCTGCTGCATTTTTTACTGATTGTGGGAAATGCTTGCAGAGCCTGCTGGTTAATCATGATAGGTTAAACAAGCTGTTAAGTGATGTGGGAAACCATTGCAAAGACATGGGGCTGAGGCTGCAAGGCTAGGCTGTTGTGTATAACCCCTTTCCATCTGATAGTGCTATCCTGGTGTGGGCTGTGTGGGAGCCTGCAGCTCCTATCAGCCCAGGCTGATGCTTCATGCCACATTTCTCATGCAGATGATTCTTCTTCCCTGGATTTAAGCCTTAGGCTGGGATGAAAATGAGTGAAGTAACTTGTATTCTCCCTCTGAGTACATAACACTGCATTGTGCTGCTTGTCAGGTACATTCTGAGACAATAGCTAGTTTTTCTCACATATGGCATAAGATATTATCATCATTATCATTACTATTATTGCATGATATCATTTAAACTAGTCCAAAATTGCATACCTGGGTGTAATTGCATCTCTTTCCTGATCAGCTGAGCCAGACATTGAGATAACTACACCATGAATGGAGCCAGGGCCCTGAGCTGGTTGGGCTTCCCCAGCTTGGCAGCAAAGGTGGCAGAGAGGGTTTCTAAACACTCTTCTCTCAGAAGAGCAGGAAAGAAGATCCAGCCTGAGCTGGGAGTCTTGTTTTCCTGCTGAGAAGATGCACTGGAGCAGAAGAGACCTGGTATTTCCACTGGAGTGAGGACTGGAAGTTTGACAGCCCCACAATGGTCACTGCCAGTGACTAAAATGCTGAACTCCCAGTGGGGTAACAGAGCTGTGCCTGATCCCTGCCCTCTTCCAGCTCCTGCCTGCACTTTCCAGCGGGTGAATCTTAGCAGGGACTTTTCCTGAGGGTGACCTGGTGATTTGTAAGAGAGTGGATGCCTCAGGCACTGCAATGAAACCAACATCTGTCCTGGCAGCTCTCCTTATCTCCAGGCTGATGCCATCAAAGGTCCCAGTCTATCCTGGTTTGGGACTGATTGCCTCTCTAGGCAGTGAATGACTCGAGAAAGTGGGTAAAGTTTGGATTTTGGGGTGGGTTGAGGCACTGTGATGGCACCCAGTCCTGAGAGGGTTCTCTCCCTTTCCATCACCGTGTCCCATGGCCATTCCTAACTGAGCCCAGCCACCAAATCCCCCTCAGGACAAAAGCAGCTGAGGCTTCCCACACTTCTAAGGGAGCCTGCCCCAAGCACAGCACCTTTCCTTTGCTTGCTATGTGCAGAACTAGAATTGTCCCTTTGTCATTCTGTCCCTTGATCTGCCCAGGACGTGTCTCACCAGAGATGGAACCGGCTCCCATGGTTCGGGATGAGACTGTGGGGAAGATCCCTGCAGATCCATCCTCCCGTGCTGAGGAGCTGCCACGCTCAGCCCTGGTTCTCCTGCAGTCACTGGTGGTGTTCTTGGTGAGTTTGTGAGGTGTGCAGTGGGATCCTGTGAGAGGAAGTCCACCATAAACTTCTGGGATCAGCTGCCCAGGATGTAGATCCGTGCTTAGAATCAGCAGTAAATCCCAGGATTTCAAACCAACACTTTTTTTTTTCACCTACATTTTTGCTTTCCACTGAGGTTGTTCCAACTGTGGAAGCATCAGCAAGGAGTAATATGACTTAGATTTCTGGGAAGTCTTAGAGTAAGGGGAAATCACTGCAAGACCTCTATTAACAGTTGGGCTTGATGATCTTTTCCAGCCTAAATGATCCCGTGGTTCTATAAAATCACACCAGCAGAGCCAGGATCAGGAGATAGCAAAGGAAAAGCATGCCAAAGTCCCCACTCTTTGGCACTTAGAAGCTTAATTAAAGGGTAATGTAATCAAGCCAGTGATTAATCATAAACTTTTTATCAATGGAAAATAAAAGATCTTCCCGCCAGAGACTCCAGCTCCCTGTAACTTCATCAAATCCATGGACTCAATCATTCCCTGCCTGCCCAACGTGAGTCAGAAGCAGCTCCATGGAATTATACCGAGGTAAAACCAGCCCAAGGAGATAATGGCAAGGTAATAAGATCCCTTCCTTAAACTCCCATACCTACAGAGAGGCAAACAAATGGATCTGAATCCATGTTCCTACCGGGTGATAAGCGATTTTGTAAGGCCCAAGCAGCGCTGTGCTTTGTAGATAAACTGCACCGTTCCTTAAGGACACGGAATTCAGAATCCCTGAGGCGAGGGAGTGCCTTATCCTTGTTCCCAAAAGCCACAGGCATGAAAGACACCGGGAACCTCATCCTGCTGAATAATGCTGTTACTATAATAGGAGGGAAACAGAGGGGAGGGGGATGCTTTGCCACAGCCAGCCAGGATAAAAACGGGCCAGGAGTTTACATATTCAGCTTCCCATGAAAGGAAAATAACAGCCTGCCCAATCCCTTCCTAGGGCTCTCCTCGTGCCACTGCAGCAACCCCACTGCCAAGCTAAGCCAGCCCGGATAGGAACATAAACACAGCCAGAAATCAGACTTGGCAGCAAATAAAGCCTGGGGTGGGAAATACCTCTCACTTAAAGTATCTGCTGCTGTAAGAGGGTCTCTTTGTAACAAACTCCCACGCCGTAGCCTTAAAGCTTAATGGTCTGTGAAAGTTATTATGCAGGGGTTTTTAGCGTTGGGTTCCTCCGTTCTGACGGGGCTTTATGATCTGTATTACAGGAGAACACTGTTAAGCTAATCATACCCATAATGAATCTCTGTAACAGAATAGCTTCTAAAATTTTGACTTTTCCGAAAAACAGAAAGACTAAACTGTCACTGGTGTTATTTTCCCCCTGCTTCCCCGAGTCCATCTGTTAGAGCTGCTAAAGATCAAGGGCCATCATTTCTTTTTCTTCTACAGACTGAACGGTGGAAAAGGCACTTGGCTTCCAAGAGCCTAATTCTGCACTTTTTTATTCCCAGGCACAGACTCTTCAGGCACTATCAATTTGCCTTTTTTCTTTTTAAGGCATGCCTGGTATAAGTCATGTCTGAAATATAATTCCTTATTTCTGCTACTGATGACAGCTTAAATGATTAAAAGGAATTTTTAAGTTCTTTGTAGGTTTCTCATTTTCATATTATTGTTATTTTCCTTTCTGCATTTCATTCAGTTCTGGTAGCAGAAGGAGCCTTACTGGAGTCACTTTTTCCTCTGTTCATTACAGCTAATTCTATTCTGTTTGCTTTTGACGAGCAGTTAAAATAAAATGAAATAAAAACGCAGGTACTAAATAGTCTGACGTGCTCACCAACTGCATTTACTTACAGAATAACTGAATTTGCATCCTACAGTTATCAAGAAGGTCCCTTTAAGCTTGAAACAGGAGCAGATTCTTTTAAACTTTCCCAGAGAATAGCAGTGACCTTGCAGATCAGATAACCCATGGTCTCCAAGAGTTCAAATATGTCATCAAGACTTTATTTTACTGCTTGATGTTCCTTGGCCTGGTTGCTTCAACCTAATTGCACCACTCCCCCACCTCCCAAAATAAAAAAAAAAACAAAAAACCTCTCCCACAACAGGACTGCACAAGCAGAGAGCAGAGCAGAGCTGGGCACATGGAAAGAACAAGGATAAATGGGACACTGTGTGGAAGGCTGGAGCTCTGCTGAGTGACTCTAATCTGATGGCTACCACATATTAAAGCCAATGGAAACATTTGATTAAAAACCTGCTAGGTCTTTGCTCAGGGTCTTATCACAAAGCCCTCACAGGCAGGCAGCCAAGTGCTGAGCAGCAGCACAAATGGTCCATGATGGAAACCCACAGGAAAACTTGCCTGAAGGATACCTGGGCTCCTCATGGCCCTGCTGCCTTTCAGTGTCTGCAGGGAGAGGCTGAGATCTGCTATCAGCACCCCTGAGAATCCACACAGCCCTGCAAGCATCACCTGTCCCTGCCCATGACCTCTTGGGGTGTGTCCAGGAAGCCTCAACCTTCCCAGGAGGACACGTGCCTTTGTGTCAGGTCAACACCCTTCAACCTCTGTGCTTTTATTCCAGAAAAATTTCAGTCAGTCTTTCAGGAGATTGGGGTGAGCATCCCAAAACTCCAGCATCTCCTGCATCCCACTGAGAGGGGTGAGCATCCCAAAACTCCAGCATCTCCTGCATCCCACTGAGAGGGATGAACATCCCAACACTCCAGCATCTGCTGTATCCCACTGAGAGGGGTGAGCATCCCAAAACTCCAGCATCTCCTGCATCCCACTGAGAGGGATGAACATCCCAACACTCCAGCATCTGCTGTTTCCCACTGAGAGGGGTGAGCATCCCAAAACTCCAGCATCTGCTGTATCCCACTGAGAGGGGTGAGCATCCCAAAACTCCAGCATCTCCTGCATCCCACTGAGAGGGGTGAGCATCCCAAACCACCCTGTCTCCTCTCACTTGCTTTGCAGCCAGCTTGGCTTCACTGACACATTTTCTCTACCCTTCCCTTCCCCCTGGATATGCCTGGCAGGATGGAAGAGCCCAGGAGCACAGGAAATCAAAGCATCCCAGTCATTGTGAGAACTGCTCCCCTCTGTTCTGTCTCCAACAGGCTGGAGCTTGTGCAATCAAACAGGGGCTGCATGTTAGCACAAAAGCCGACTCTGCCCCATCTCCCTGGATTTTAGCATTAACTGAGACTTTTACTTTCATTTTTATGCGAAATGGGTGCTTTTCAAAGTCTCTGAGGAAGTAGCTGTTCTTGTCAACAAGCTGTGTTGGTTTTACTCCAGGATGGGCATTTTAGGGAAGTCAACCAGGAGAAAAAAAATCACTTTCAGCAACAACTACTGTCTAGACTAGTTTAGCCTTAACTTTAAACCATACCCTTAGGCTCCAGTTTAGCAATGTATTTAAACATATATTTAATTTTTAGGCACATGAGTAATTCCGGTGTACTTATTTAAATTTAGGCACATGTTTCAGTCTTTTCCTGAATTAGCTTCTAAACCATTCACAATTTAACCTCACTTCCATCAGGGCAAATCATTGTGCTACATCATTTGATTACTGCAGAAATAGGAAAAAAATATTCCTGGTAATTTCTTGAGAAAAATTTCCTGCTTTTATACCAACATTTTGCTGGGGGCTCAGCTTTTTTAACCAGTTTCCTTCTCCAACCTAAACTCAAAGGCAAAGCTAGGTTTTGATGAAATACTTTGGTTGTGAAGGGAATGTGCTCCAACTATACACAGATTTTAAAGAGGAGAGATGAGGTGGGGGCACAGCTTTATTGTGCATTTCAAGCAAAAATGCAGCTACTCCCCTTTTCCAGATCATCCTTTTTCCCAGCTCAATATTCTGGGACATCACCTGCTCAGCACTCACACCGTGACACCACCAGCTTGTGGCTGGAGGAGACCTCTGTGTGTATTTTGGGTTAATGTAGCTGTTGATCAAAACTGACATTCATACTTTATTTTGATTTTTTTTTCCTTCAATCCCTCTGAAACAGAATACATGCTGAGAAAAACTATTCCTCTTTTCATTTTTCTTCTCCAAAAAAGAGAAGCATTCACAGTCCAAGGCTGCAAACCTGAGCAATTTGGTCAATGATGTAAACACCAAGGAGAATTAGCCAACAAAAGAAACTCACTTGAGTTAAATAGGAGGTAATCATCATACCTTGCATCTTCTTCTGTAACTTCATGGAGTTACAGTGAGTCAGGTTAAGAACCAACCAGAGGGGCACAAAAAGCAGCTACTGCTGACACTGTGTAGTGTTCCAGACACAGCCAAAAGAATATAAAATAAATAGGACACAAAGATGTAATTCCAGAATTATGTGTTCCCCCCAAAATATGCTATTCCACACTCACTTTTAACCAAATTGGGCTGCACCTCAAGTAAATAAGAAAACACCACTTGCATCAAACAG
The DNA here is from genome assembly GCA_013389925.1 of Aegithalos caudatus. Classification (NCBI taxonomy): domain Eukaryota; kingdom Metazoa; phylum Chordata; class Aves; order Passeriformes; family Aegithalidae; genus Aegithalos; species Aegithalos caudatus. The sequence goes on from WEIU01004190.1 coordinate 424,172, forward strand.
CTCAAATTAAGTATAAATATTTCTGGAGCCTTCACTAAGACTAAAATCTCATCTCTCAAGGTTCTCAATTCTTCACTTCCTTTATTGCTTTCTGGAAACAAGTGGACCAGAATCCCCAAATCCTGCCACCCTGCATCATTATTTATATTTTCACCAATCTAGCAGGGGGTGCTGCAGCTTTGAAACGTCAGCAGCCCGAGCCCACTCCTTTGGCAGACACATAAAAGTGCACAGACACAGACACACAAGGTAAAGGTGGTAGAAAGTCCAGGCAAAGCAAGTTTATTTAATTGTAGTCATTAGTGCTATGCATCATGGGCTCAATCCTGCTCCCTTTGAAGTTGGTGCTATTGCTCCCATTGAATTCACACTGGAAAATGCCCGAGTTTTGGAAATGTGTCACTCTGTCATCTATGCTAAGAACCCAGTGTCTTAGACTTGGTTCTGAGCCAAAATTATTTTTACTAAGGGTTCAAAGCACACATGGCTGTCCTTCAGAGAGGTTCCAATCCACTTTACAGCCAAGGAGCAGCGTGGCTGAGGATCCCATGAGGATCCCAGAGCGGTCTGAGGGATGCAAGCATCTTGCAGGGCACACAGCAAACCCATGAGAAACCATCCTCTCTCAGAGAGTATTTCTGCAGCCTGTGTGATCCACCCTGGTTTACTGTCACTTGTGGGGAGTTACGCCTGAAATCGCTCCTGTAGCTTTGGTTTTGTTTCTTTGGGTTTGTTTTTTTTTAAGAAAAAAAAAATAATAACGTTGTACTTTAAAACTTTCTGAATAAGCAATTCAACAACAAATTTCCAACTGTATTTATTATGTGCCTTTGAGACGCCTTGCTGTGCTACAAGAGCGGGTGCCAGTTTGGGGAACAGAGAAAATGTTTCTTTGCCTTGTAAAGCATGTGTAAATGCTCTATGTGGCCAAGATGTGCTTTTTTAGGTACCTCACATATCCATACCAAACCCCAGGGTCTCCGTGGGCCGTTTTCATGCTGATGTATTACCAAAACACAGTCAGCTGAGCAAAACAGAAACTGTAGCTGCTGGTTATAAAATCAAAATATTCTTCAAGGAAACACTTTCACTTTAAGGGTGCTGGTGCTTAAATACATTGTTTATTCACCTTGTTGCTGTCTGCCAGGCTTTCTCTGGTGCCTCTCCCTCCACTGGCTTACTTCTGGCATGGCCTAACAGGAGGTTTCCCTCGATGAAGAAAGAAACAAAACCTTGCTCCCTCCTTTTATTTTTTTTCTTTTTCCCCTTGCATTTAGCGCCTTAGCCCCAGGATCAATTTGGACTAAATTCCATTAGCTCTGGGTCTGTCCCTGCCTGTTTGGTGCCATCAGTGACACCTCCTCATCTCGGGACATCCCAGCCATCCCTTCCTTGTCTTTCCTCCCTCCCACACTCGCGCCCCTCCCCATCTTTGGTGATGGTTCCCCTACAGAACCCCTCTGTGAGCTCTGCTCCATCGAATTCCTCATTTCACCGGCCCCACGCGGCTGCCCTGGGGTTTTTGGGCACCGCAGGTGACACGGGAATGCCTCCAGGTGGGTTTGGAATGTCACCAGAGAGGGAAACCCTCCCTGGGCAGCTGTTCCAGAGCTCCACCACCCTCGGAGTGAAGAAGTTCTTCCTCCCGTTGAGCTGAAACTTCTTGCGTTTTGTGCTTTGCTGCTCCTCATGCTGCTGCCGGGCGCCACTGGAGAGCCTGGCACCTTCCTCTTGGCACCCCTTGGAATTGTTATAGGCACTGATGAAATGCCCTCGCAGCCCTCCCCAGACCAACCCCAGCTCCCTCCATCCTCTCCTCACAGGAGAGCCGTTCCAGACCCGTCACCCTCTCCAGCAGCTCCTTCTCTTCCTTGTCCAGAGGAGCCTGGACCGGGAGTGGGTTTTTTGTTTGGATTTTNCGCGTTCCCTTTCTCGGCGGCGCCCCCCGGTGCGCCGCTCTTCGCGCCATTACGGCGGGCAGCGGCACGCCAGGAATGCGCG
>WEIU01004190.1:432832-444804 GCA_013389925.1 Aegithalos caudatus
CCAAAAAAAAAAACCAAACAAAAAACCAAAAAAAAACCCAAAAAAACCCAAAAACCCAGCTGGGACGTGCGGTGGCACCCGCCAGTGCCGTGTAGCGTGTTTTCCAGAGGTTGGATTTTGGCGTGGAAAGGTTGAAGGAAGATGGCAGGCGCTCAGAAGGAGGAGGAAAGAAAAAAAAAAAACCAAAAAAAAACCCAAAAAAAAGAGAGTTTTATTTCGCAGAACTGGCCCCTCTGCAAGGCCTAAAGATAGAACAACCAAGCCATAAAAGAGAAGTTTATAAACAGTGGCGTTGCTCTTCATCTCGGGCCTAACATCAGCTCGTGAGGGGCAGCTCGTAGGTGAGGTTGCCTGGAGTAATGCTCTGTGCTGGGAAGCACCACAACCTTCAAACCACCGGCAGCAACATTTTGGGAAAGTCCAGTGTGTCCCTCCACGCCAGGTTCTACCAGATTGGAGGCTGCTGCGACTCTGGAGGCGTGATTTGCTCAGTTTGAAGCTAAAAAGAATGGCCACCCGGGCTCCCCTTTGGATGTGGGGATGTTTAACCTGGGTTGTTGTGTTGGCAATGACAGGGATGAAAACAAGAGTAGTTCAAAGGTTGGAGACTTGCTAAGAGTCCAGTACTTTGATCTACTGTCGGTGTTGTTATGTTTCTTTTAGGAAGCACATCCAGAGCCTTTATTTAACACTGCTACACACCACAGCTGGAGAATGGATCAGTAAATGAGAACCATGTTCTGGGAGTTTTACTTAGCTTTAAAAAAAAAAGGCAAAAAAAAAAACAACTCAAAAAAAACCCCCAGTGCTGAGCTCACCAGAGTTGGGGCCCTCTTCAGCTCCCTGCTGGAGCTGGGAATATTGCCTGGGGAAGGAGCACTCAGAAAGGCTGCCACTAGGCTCTGTGTTTTCATTGTAATTTTTGGATGTCAGGGGTTTCTCTCTACCTTTTGCTTTCCTCATGACTTCTTTGTTGGCCAGTGAAGATCACATGTGGCTTAAGCAGCATCTGGACTTTGCTTTGCTGTTGCTGGGTTGTGCTGCATTTCCCCTTGCCAAAATGAACCGAGATGGACTGCAAATGCCATGTGCTGCCTGGATGCTGTGGGGCCTGATCCAAAGTCCACTGGAAACACTGACAGCTCGCTTAAGTGGCCTCAGGGGCAAGTGCAGTCTCTCCTTTGCCTGTGTCCTCTCCTGTAAAGGAGGTTCTCCTAAGAGGAGACTGCAAAGTAATGCTTGCCTAGAAAACAAACCCTTGGCCAGTTGGCTTACCAAGGTGGAGGCTGTGGAAGTGTTTGTAGATGAGTGTGTATGTGTTTGCTCCAGAAAAAGAAGGTTATGCTGCAAGGTGAAGTTGAGGGGAATTCCTCCTAAGCTCCCTCTCTCCAGTTGTCTGGCTAGTAGAAGTAGAAATGGGTTTGTTTGATTTGGTTTGGTTTTGAAAAATCCATTTTCACCAAAGGATGCCTTTGTGCTGGGGTAGGTTTGGGGGGGGGGTGTGAGGAAAGTGAAAAAAAAAAAAAGAAAAAGAAAGAAAAAAAAAATTACCAGGGGTTGTTTGAAGTTAACACATAATTGAGCTTAATGAATGGGGCTTTGGCATGGCCGAGCAAGGCAGGGAGAGCTCAAAAGGAAGCAGGCCTCTTTTGGCCCAAGTTAAGACCGGTGTTGAGGGAGAACTGCAGCTCTATACAAGCATAACAATGAATAGCAACAAATATTGGAGCTTCAGCATTTCATTATGTTCCTCTGGTTATCAAAACATACCGGGCTCCTTTTTATTATCTATTATTATTATTATTATTGCTGCTGTTATTGTTGTTGCCTCGGTCCTCCCTGAAGGAGAAAGAAAGATCCCCCCCCTTTGAAACGAGCGCGTTACAATTCTCCCATTCTCCGGCCTTTATAAAATTGGAAGTCTCAAGGTATGTGACCAGTTGGAACCTGTTGCATCTTGCAGCAAGTGATTTATGTTCACAGTTTTGATTTGCCTCAATGAAAAGATTTTCATTCATAGCCCCCAGCTCTCCAGACGGATGGAATTGCTGCTCCATTTAAAAAGGAAAAGGGGTGACTCGCCTTGTTAGGAATTTTTTTTAAAGCGCTGCAGCGCCTATATGCCTGCTTTGTCCTCCCTTCAGGGTGGCTGGCATTCTTCTCTCTCCTCCCCCTCCTCTCTCTCTCCCTCTCTCTCTTTTTAACAACGCTGAAGTTGTTTATTCTTTTTGGATGAAGTCTCAGATAGGCTACTGGGGATGTGTGCTTCAATTGATGGGGCCCCCTACCCCATTGTGGCTGTGTCAGGTCTAATTCATCTCACCGAAGCCCCCTTGTTCCTGAGCGCTCAATAGCGCAAGATGAGGCGATGGAGGCTGACAATGATGCCACACTCTTCACTTGGGGGCATCCAATTACAGGCGAGAGGGGCCCCCTGATTAATATGCTGAAATTAGTGGCCTCTGCCACAAATAATTCCTTGTTGAGTTGCAACAAAAAGGCAGTCCATGCTGCTTGTCTGGAGTGGTTATAGGGACAGACGCAAACTGGTCATTTAAACTTCATTATCACTTTTCCACCTTGGAAAGAATGAGGGTGTGACTATGAATTCATGTTCTTGTTTACTGCTCCATTTGAAAGAAGGACGCAAATATTCATCCCGAACGTGATCCTGTCAGGACGGGCTCATTAAAGTGACACATTTTGGTCGTGTCCCGTTTGTGGAGCTCCGTAAACAGTGTCGGGAAGGCACTGCCACCCTACCCCTCTGAGCAACCCCATCCTGGTGGCATCCGTGTTGGGAATCCCCCCGTTTCCCAAGTCCACCTGCAGCTCTTGTCAGTATTTCAGTTCAGGACTGGTTTTGGAATGGGTACAGTGCCAATAAGCAGTCTGGACTGCTGTGCTTTTTTGTTGTCATTGTTTTTTCGGGGGAATGACAGGGAAGGTCATTACCAAAAGGTGCTGGGGGTGTTTGTATCCACCTGGGAACGGCCAGGTTAGGAAAAGGGGGCAAACCAAATTTGTTTTGATACGTTTATTTTAATGTCAACGAGGTAACCTTAGCTGGAGCTTGCCTTTTCGCTGGCAGCACGTCCCCAAAGCTTGGCCAGAATCTCGCGTATCAGTTTAATTCTGGAGGTTTGCAAAGTGCCCCTTTGAAGGTGGGTATTGGTCAGGGCCACAGTGGAGTGTCAGAGGTGTCTGAATAAACAGCTTCAGAGCCAGGACTTCCACAGAGTCCTGAAGGCTTTAGTTCCACTGGTAAAACATTGACACAAAAGTTATTTTATCATAATAAAGGAGATGCATGATTTAATACTTAAACTGTTCCACTGAGCCCTCTAAGCTGTCCATTCCTTTGATTTCATTCAGGGGTTTGACAGATGGTTTATAATTTTCCAGCCCAGAGGAAGTTTTATTCTGATAAAAGCTGAAGGAATGTATCTCAGGTTCTGGTGTACATTGTGGTGTTTCCCTTTCTCCCTGACAAAATTGGACCTTGACATGTGCCACTTGCTTCCTTTGTTCCCAATTCTCCTCCAAGGTGTTCACCGCCACGCATCAAATGCGTTCCTGTTCAGTGGAAAAGAATCTTATCATTTAAATGTGGGCTATTATTATTTTTAAAAAACTGAAAAAAAAAAAAAAAACCCAAAAAAAACCAAAAACCCTCTCAAACCAAACAAACCCAAAGGAAAAACCACGCTAAATGGCAGAGATAGCCCCCTTAAGGGATGCTGGGAGTGGCTTTGTGGAGAGACCTACAGCAATGCAGTCTGGAAGGGGGCCCAGCCTCTTGTCAGCATGGTGTCACATCAGAATGTAACTGATTGTCCGCCAATTCTTGGGACCCCCGTCACTTAGTTATGCCACATTTACATTAAATCCCTGTTGCCAGGATGGATGGCAGCCACTGACAAGAGGCTAGGTTGAGACAAAGCATTTTTAAGATGAAACCTTAATTTAAATATGGATTATCTGCCTCCTGACAGGGTTAAGCAGTCTTTCTCATTTCTTTTTTTTTTTTTTTTTTTTTTGGTTGATGTTGTTGTTCATTAAAGCAATATTCCTTTGAGTGTCAGAGCAAAGGTTTCTGCTTTAAAGGGCCCCAGGACTCGTTGTTAGAGTGCACCTTGGGTTTGACCACGCAAAAACACCGCAGGATGCGAACAGATTTTCTCAGATGTGCAGTGCCATTGACCCCTGTGGCATTATTCACAGGAGCAAAGTATTTTAAATCTGGAAGAATGGGGGCCTTGCTTATGATAAAAAGTACCTCAAAGTGATGAATGGCCTCCCAGGCCCAGTGCTAGGAAGGGCCACTCTCTGCAGAGCAGTTGCTCTTGTGGATAAATGTTTGCAGGTTTGGACCTGTAAGAGTTTTAGAGCAGGAGGCACCTTCCTGCTCACCATTTTTCCCTGCCTTTTGGGATGCAATAGTTGGCAGCTGAAAAGCCTTGCTGGTACAAAGAGTGTATGTGTATGGACAGGCTTCTCCTAAAGCAATCATTTCAGTCTTTTTTTTTTTTTTTTTTTCCCTTTTTTTTTTTTTTTTTTTTTTTTTTTTTTTTTTTTTTTCCCTTTTTTTTTTTTTTTTTTTTTTTTTTTTTTTTTTTTTTTTTTTTTTTTTCTCTCTCCTTTCTTCATACAGATATTAAATTTATTTCAAACCCACCCTCCATGATCGCAGCTGGCAGCGTGGTAGCAGCTGTGCAAGGCCTGCATCTGGGGAACACTAACACTTTCCTCTCCTATCAATGCCTCACACATTTCCTATCACAAGTTATCAAATGTGATCCGGTAAGTGACTCTTCCTCTCGGTTGATCTCCTGCGTTAAGGGTGTTTAAGGATGAATGCCTGCCTGCTTGCTGCACGGGAGCTAAATCTGACAGCAAATCTTGGGAAAAGGCAGGCCTCAGAGTGGGGGTTCTCCCTGTGTTCTCCTGTGCCCAGCCTGCTCCTTTGGCTGTCCTGATGCCCACTGATAATCTGTGATAATCTGTGCTGCTGCTGTTCCCGGGTGGGAATGGCACATCCAGCTCCGCTGTCTGGGAGGGGAGGATGCCCTGCACCGTCTTGTGTTGGGCTGGGGGTAATTAAACCAGGAGCCCCTGTAAAACAAAAATTGGGGAATAAGGCCAGGAAGCAGTTACTGAGGCCTGGTGGTATCTCTGACATTATCTTTGACCATTCTTGAGGCCTTTTATTGTGCCAAGTGGTGTGAAAAAGCTCTTCTTAAAAGAGTTCTAATGATCTAATTTGGTTTATTGCGTGCTAGACCTGCATAGTAGCTGGTATTGAATTCCTTTTTGGAACAAATGCTTGTCCCACGACTTTCTGAGGAGGTAGATGGTCCTCACAGGACTCTTCATTTTGCCCTGCAGCTTCCAGGAGATGCACATCAGTAACTAGTGAGCAATAAACCTTTCATGAGTGAATGGGCCAGGAAGGGAGCCTACAAGGAAGACCTAAAGTCAATGATCCATGTCATAATGGTGTGTGAAGTTGGGGTAGAGTTGAGCTTTGTTTTGTCACAATGTGGAAGACCAATAAATGGATGCTTTAAAAAGGTTCCTGTGAGGTCTCCAAGAGCTGGACAATGAGTCAAATAAAGACAACTCTGTGGTTAGGGGCAGAATCTTGAAGATGCTGTTAAATTATTTTACGTGTTAATAATTTAAATGCACGGAAAACTGTCCCGGCCTAGCCGCTGCAAAACTGGATTTGTGTAATTGGGCTTTGTTGATGGGATTGAGCGATTTCATGGCAATTAATTATTTGCCAAAGAATATTTTACTTTTGATAGACTGCTTGAAACAATTGCTGAGACATGCAGCATCTCGGAGCGGTATCGAGCATGTTATTTTTGCCACTTGTATCACTGCAGCTGAGGTAGCACGGTGTGGAGGTGTTAAATACTCTTAAGAACCTGCAATGCTGAATTCTCTAAGAAATGCTGAAATTTGGGAATATCAGTTTGGTATCAGTTTGGTATTGCACGGGTGATGCTTTTAGTTAAGGTTGTGAACAATGCAGATGATTCCAGTGTGGATTCCAGGGGGAGATGTTTGAAGCAGGTACTGAGGGAAAACACTTGCTGTCTGTTCAGGCAGCACCTTGATTCAGAGAAGATGATTTAACCATTCCTGATACTGGGCACTGAAGTGGATTCTCTCACATGGTGCAGAACGACGGCCTGTCCTTATGTGACTTGACTTAGTTGATGACAGAGCTCTTGCAAGAAGGAGGATTTTTGATTATTTCATTTTAATCGTCCTGAGTTATTGCAAGGCCACAAATCTGTTTGACCTGGCCTTGGTTAACAGCTTGAAAAGGGAGTAACTCCCCTCCAGCTTCCAGTGCTAAATACATGCATGTGTTAGGTAGAAATAAGGATTTTGTATGGATTGCTGCAGAAAATTAGCATCACAAAGTTTTCTGTGCACGTACAGGTATGTTGTTGTGTTTGGAGTGGAAGAAGGGAACAGCAACTTCTACTGCAGTTGTTCTGAGAGAGGAATCTGCTTGGTTTCCTACAGAGCACCATTTCCCTGCAGGGAGACTTTCCCCAAATACCTACCTGTAGAACCCATGGTATCAAATGCCATTCCTGCTATCCCATTTCCCTAGGATTTGTGTGAGGTGTGTTATGCCCCAGTGATGGTCCCCCTTGTCAGGGAACACGTTTTATATTGGATAGTCTTGGAATGTTAAGAGCAGGGCTGGTGTTCCCCCTGATGATCTGTTAGCTGGAGCAGCAGGTCTGTTGGATTTCAGGTTACATAATTATACTTTTTTACCTTTAGTCTCAAAGAAAGCTGAATCTAAAGTAAAATGGATATCACCTGATTGGCATTCCTTTATGGTTCATGTTTATATGTTGGTAGGAGTCCAGTTTCCCACTTTGCCTTTGATCAGGGGTAATTAGAAGTCAGATAATCACAATTAGAAGTCTTGGGCTGTCTTCCATCATTCTATTCTTGACCCCATCATCCAAACAGATGGAATTTTACCTGACATTCATTTCCAGGCCAGAAATTTGCTAAACTAAATTAGATTGGGTCTCCATGCTGTCTGTTAGTGCATTGGAATTCGCCTCCTGCCTGCCCCTTCTCAGAGGCACCTTCAAACATGTGCTTGTTATCCAGAACAGGTCAGGCAGGAACAAAGGATTTCCCAGCAGTTCCTTTTCTGTTGTTGTTTGTTTCCTTTCCTATCTGACCCTGGAGTCTGATCATGTCCACTGTGTCTTAAAGGTATTTGACCACATCAGTGAAGCTAGCAAGTCTTTTTTTTTTTTTTTTTTTTTTTCCTTCTTCTTTTTCACTGAGGAGCTTAATTAATCCAGGAAAAGTTTATGACCTTGAACAAACTGTGAGCATTGAAAATTTGGGTAGTGAAGCAGAAAAGTTGTTGGGAGAAGTTATCAGAGTAGTGCACAAGTTTTGTATTTGCTTTTCAGTGTTGGGAAGTACTGAGAATGAAAACAGCTTTGGTGAGGTTGTTCACAGTGAATTTTATGTTTTGCTGTTGGTTTTTGCTAGCTCTAATGCATTCCTACAGGCAAACTATTTATTTAATAGTCGTGTGAATCAGACATGGACAAAATGCCTTAAAGAGTAAAAAAACCTTTTCATTAAACTATAGCTTAAGACAGTCTGTTCATAATAAATTGTAAAGACTGTTAAAAAAAAAACCAAAAAAACAATTACAGCACGCTGCACTCTAAAAATTTTAAATGAAAAAAATTTCAGTGGGCAAAAAGCACCTTTAAATGACAGAGTCCTATGTAATTACTCATAACTGGACTCCGGAGGGAGAAGAATAGGTATTTATAGAAATTCTTTTGAATGGTTTTAGTTTTCAGAGCTCAAGCACGCTATAAGCAAATGGTCAGGACTGGGAAAAAAAAAAAAAGTCCCACAAAGTTCCCATCAAAGCTCACCATAAAATCCACTCCCACCTGAAAAGAAAAAGCCCCAAAACAAAACCCAGGAGGATTAGTTTTGCTCAGAAAAATAAAAAATGCTTTCAGTTTGGCACACTGAAAGAGAATTATCCTGAGAAGTGGCTTTTTAAAGCCAGGAACACCTAAAGCTGTGCTGCTGTGCTCCTCTTCCATGTGTCTGCCTCCAAGGGGAGCTTCGTGGTACAAGGGGGAGCCTTACAGTCAGGATTGATCCATCATATCTGGAGGGAGGGCTGGGTGCAGGGACTTCATAGAGACCTTATTGTGGAGGCCAGAGGTATGCAGGAGCCAAAGGCATGATGACTTTAGGATATGAGGCGTTTCTTTTTGTCATTTAAAACGCTGTGTGTCTCTGTCAAGAGGAAATATTACACTAGGGTTTAAACCAGGAGAGGTCATAGGTTATGTGTTTTCAGTGAGCTGTAACTGATGGTCTGATCTGCTTAGAGGTAGGATTAACCTCCCTCTCTCTCAGAAAGGACTCGCAGAGAATTGTTTGCTTGGGTTTCTAATCTTATTTTACCCCAAATGCCATGTGCCCTTATTGGTGGCAGAGGAGATTCTTGTGGTAGTGGAATCAGTGAAAAGCTGGTAGATCACACAAGAAGCCTCTGAATGAAGGCAGAATTGAAACTGGGAAATAAAGAAAACAGCAGGCAGGTCACCCTCTCAGGAAAACAACATTCATTCTCAGTCATGCACATCCTAACACTTTTGACGGCAATTTATCATGGAAGACTGGGTTCACCGCCAGGGCTAACACATGTCATAGGTTAAATCAGAAAAGGCAACGCTGAAAGGAAACTTCAAAGTCCTTAATACACAGAGTTAAAGATGTTGGGGGGGAAAAGCTGGCGATGTTTGTTATAAAGATAAGGGTAAACAGCATGCCGGATGAGTTTTGGCAAAACGCTGTGGGATTGTTTGGCCTATTTCGGGGCACCATTCCTGTGTCACTGCAGTGGGTGTCCAGGCCCCCACAACCTGCAGGGAGTTGTGCAGGTTGAGCTAAAAGGCCTTCTGGTTGCTGGGAATCTGATCCATCTCCTCATGGCGTGGCATAATGCCCGGGGGAAGTTGCCTTTCCCCACCACAGACAGGATCTTCCTCTAGTTCTTCACGGTTTTTTAATTCCCAGCGAGGCCTGTGCACCCTCCTGAACCCTCAAGGAGGATTGTGTGCGCATCCAGCTCGGAGAAAACGTTTTGGGAAGAGAGAGGAAAAGGTTTCACCCTGACTGAGCTTTCCAGGTGGATGTGGTAGCACATGGAAAGCTTGGATGGACTTGGTAGGGCATGGTTAGGGAGGCGCTTCACGGTGCTACTGAGGGACATCTCTGTTTTGGAGTCCTACAATCCAGCCCAGTCCATCTCTGGAAATGCTTCAGAGTTAGGGATTTATCAACTGGGCATTGCAGCAGCTGGCAGGCAGCTTTGGGCAGGGGCATCTCAACATGTAATGTGGCATTTCTAAGAACTTCCTGCCGTTGGAATTTAGCCTGGGGGAAAAAAAAAAAGGCAGTGTTCGTGAGCATCGCTTCTAGCAGACTCCAGTGCTGAAGAGTTCCTGGAGTAAAGGTAGAAATTGCAGTTGTGAGCAGGGGGCTTGGACAGAACTGTAAACAGCACAGGCAGGGAAGCAGCAGTGCAAGGTACATCCTGCAGAAAAAAAAGGGGATTGCACATCCAGTCCTCTCACTGTGGGGTGCTCCTGCTCTCCCACCCTCCTTTCCAGCCTGCTGCTCTCCCAGATAACCTGACAACGTTTTCTCCTGCTTTGTCACAAAACCGGTGTTTTATCCTGTGATCTTTCTAAAGGACACTCTTGGGTCTCTCTCTCTCTGTCTCTCTGCCCCCTTCCATTGCACCCTCCTGCAGGATTGTTTACGAGCCTGCCAAGAACAGATCGAGTCCCTCCTGGAGTCCAGCCTACGCCAGGCACAGCAGCACAACGTGTCTTCAGAAACAAAGACTGTAGAGGACGAAGCAGACCTCTCCTGCACACCCACTGATGTGAGAGACGTGAACATTTAAAGAAGGACTCCTTCCTAAATGGATTTGCTTGGCAAGAGAAGCAGCAGACGAAGAAAGGGCATCTGAGAAGGAATCGGCATCAGGATCTCCCCGCCAGAAACCCTTTTCTCCAGGACGTTTTTATACCAGAAGGGAAAACCAGTTTGTTATATTTTTTTTTTTTTCCTTGCTCTGTCTCCCTTCCATCTGTGACTTCAAACAAACAAATAAACAAAAAATACCCCAAAAACTGTCTTAAAAAAGAAAAAAATAGTATTTGCATTACCCCCAGGGGTTTGTGCTACAAAAATAGAGGATTTTATACAATAATAATCAACTAGTTTTTATATTAAAGTGTTCTTGTCTGTATGTTGTAAAAATAGGCATTAACACACGAAATGTCTCCAGGGGAGGTATTAGATTTGATTTCTTACATATAAAACAAACCAACCAACCATTTTTAAAGTAGAAGAGGTTTTGTTTTTGTTTTGTTTTGTTTTGTTTTAGCTAGTAAATGAAATATTCTTTTTCTTTTAAAAAAGCATAGCTTTAACGCAGTTCTAGGCTTTTCTGTATCTTGCTTGCTTATGCATTTAGTCACTTTATAATTCCTCTGTAAATGTTTATTTTATTTCCTTAGGGTTTTTTTTTTTTTTATCCTCTTCAGCTTATAAATGGTTAACGTAACCCATAAGTTAGTGTATGTTAGTATGCAGCATTATTATATGTTAATCTTTTTTATTTTTTTTTTTTTGTGTGTGCCTGTGGATTGCCTGTGCATTGAGGCATTTGTAGGGTTCCAGCTTAGCATGGTTGGGAAAGGCCAATGTACTACTCATACAGGACCCTATTATAAAGAGAAACCGAAATAGTGACATAATATATTATATTTTTGTAATCTTCCTATTTTTGTAGTTACCTGTGTAAAAAATGCTGGTCTGACCCCACAGATATTCAGCCTAATTATGGTCAGGTTCAATCCACAGTTCAGTCTTTATTTTTTTTTTTTTTTTTCTTTGTTTGTTTGTAATATTCTAAAACCATTCCATTCAAAGCACTTTCAGTCCATTAGATATAGGAAATACATTCTTTTATTGTGTGGGAAATTTTTTTTTGTTCGTTTGTTTTTTTGTTTTTTGTTTTTTTTTAATGGAATGGTTTGGAAATCTATAAAGTGCTTGTTGGCAAACTTGGAATTGCAAAGCAAGTGCATTTAACTATGGTGTTAGAGGAGAGGTGATTCTTTTTTTCCGAAGGTTGTGTTCCAGTGAGAGAAAATTGCATTCACAAATTGCCAGGATATCTTTCCTTTTCTATAGAGAAGTTTGAAGTTTAGAATCCTTTGGTGCCAACTCATCTTTATAAATTAGGGGCCTTAAAGGTTCACATATAGGACACATAGTTTTAAGGATTATCGCTAGATGTTTTTACAACTGAAGGTTTTTAAACACTAAAATATATAATTTATAGTTAAGGCTAAAAAGAATATTTATTGCAGAGGATGTTCGTAAGGCCAGTATGATTTGTAAATTAATGCAATCGCCCCTTTTGAAAAAGAAAATCTTTTCTACCCTTGATGTTGCAGTTTTAACCCAGCTTATTAAAGCAAAAAAAAAAAAAAAANGTCTATTTGGCCCCTTCCTATACATTTTCAAAAGCAGTCTAACCATGAAAAAACGCCATAGTTAATAGATATGAAAATTGGAGTACTTGAAAGAAGTTTTTATTCCAGTATATGCCCCCCCTTTTTTTTTTTTTTTTTTTTTTTTTTTTTTTTTTTTTTTTTACTTTTTNAGAAAAAGATAAAAGAAAAGGAGTGGATGCTCCGGTTTTATTGAGCTGCTATGGATAAATTCCCAGCATGGTTTGAAAAAAAATTAACATTGCTTTTCTGTATCTTTGTCATTGTGTTTTGCTGCTATTTTGTGGATCAGTTTTTTTTTTTTTTTTTTTTTTACAATGTCATTTACTGCCATGTAATAGGTTT
>WEIU01004190.1:447096-466223 GCA_013389925.1 Aegithalos caudatus
CTTCTACTTTTTTTTTTTTTAAATTGCCTTGAAAATGCTGAATAGTTGTAACTCCCCAGTGCTGTGAGTAAAGCACATGACATTTTCTGGGTTTGACTCTCCACATTTTAAAAGCTGAAGACCTTTTGCTGTTATTTTAGGAAGCCGTGGGTGTTTCGAGCCATGGGTGGGTAACTGCCTGCCTGTCACACCAGCCTGTCTTTTTAAAGAAGCAAAATAATTCTTTCTCCTCCCTGAAGACTTTAATTTTTTTTAACATCAAAGGAAATTAGGCAGAGTAAAATGCCCTTTGGTGGTTTATGTGAATAAAGGGTAAAACAAAGTAGGTGTTGGATGGCACAGAATGCTTGCTGGTCTTTTCTCAGCAGTGGAAGGTTTTGTGTCCTAGAAGACATTTACAGAAGACAGGTGCTTTTAAAAGTAGTTGGTGAAGCTGCCTTCTTCTCTGTGCCTTCCCCTCAGACACAGCTTTTGCAGCTAAGATAATACAACAAGCCAGGAAAAAACATTAAAGCCTACTAAAACTATGTAAAAAAGGAACTGGACCTAGGACAGGAATTAGATATTATTACAAAGTAAAATGAGAAAAAAAATTATAACCTGTGTTCCAATACTTATTCCAAAATACCTCTGGAATTGAGGGATGCACATTATTTTCAGAGCTGAACACAGCAGAAACAGCTTATTTTTGGTGGAAATGATCAAGTTTATAAGCTATGTATTTGATGATTTTTCCTGTGAAATTATTTCTGCCTTAAAAAATCTATGTAAAAGGCCAAGTGCTCGTCCTCCCTGTCACAAACTAGAAATTCAGTCTCTGCCCTGTTGAGTTTCCCATTGACTAAACCTCACCTTACAACTGATTTCTGTGCAGCGAGTGCAGCACAGGAAATGAAAAATGAAACTCCAGAGCTAACTTGTAACGTGTTAATCGTTGTCTAGTGCAGAATAAGCTCCTTTCTGGGCAGTTCCCACTAGATGGGAAACCACCTGCATCAGAAGGATCCCAGATGAGCTTCTATGAGCTCGGTGGTTTCCCAGTCATTTCAGCCAGAAACCTGAAGCCTGTGTGGCCTGCTGTAAAATCCCAGGTCAGGTGAGTGAAGGAAAGTGTAAGTAAAGTAAAGAGTGAAGTAAAAACGGGGTCTGGTTTGTTCCATTTGAAATGGGCAGCTCCTCTGCACAGGGAGTTACACTGGGAGGTGGAGAACACTGAAAGAGGACCTGAACTAAACTCACAGGAACTTCAAAAACACATCAAGACAAAGCTGAAATTGGTCTGGGACAAAAATGGTTCATTTTTCCTAGAATATTAAAAAAAAAAAAAAAAAAAAAAAAAGGGCAAAAACCCCAAAACCCCAGAAAGAACAAATAGTTTACTTTTGTATGGCTGATGGGTCTCCCCTCTGATCTTAAGTGTTTGAAAACCAAGTGAAGACACACTTAGGGGATCTTGACTTCTGACAAAAATCTTGTGCTGATAAAAACATTACAGTGATTTGGTGAGAAATGTAAACCTGTGTTTGGTTGAATGCATTAAATAGGCTTTGCCATTCCTATCTCTTTTATAAATGCTATTAAGCTAAGTGTTGTGACTTAAGTAGATTTAAGCCCCCATAGTCAGCTCTATTATTTACATTTTCCTTCTCCTGGACATCATCTCTTAAATGCAGACTCCTAAACTTGAACATTGGGTGAACTATGCCAGTATTACTCACATTGCAAAGGACAGAAAGACAAGAATGTAGCAAGAAAAACAATTTACTATAGGCTGTAAAAAATGCACGTTCAGCTAGACTATGCTCTAGCTTATTAAGGGGAAAACTACTGTATTTTTTGTATCAAATTGAGACACGTACAAAGAAAAACCTCCAACAGACTTCCTGAAAACCTCCCCATTTCCATTGCTGAATTCAGGCCATTTGATAATCTTTTTATGAACGCTTAAATTCAAATGTTCTTTATTACAGAATAAACAAGAACTAGCAAATGAAATAATCCACTTTCTGGCACTTTAAGTGATAGAAAACTCCAGAAGATAGAGAAGAAGTAGAAGGTTGGAGCTGTTGTTTTTAAAAGAGTCACGGGAATGACCCATGCACGTGGGCTACATGCTCTGAGATTCCTACAATGGGACAATGGAAGTAAAGCTATAAATGATGGCATTTTAATGAATCCCTGTCAGCATCATTTTATGAGTAGTGTATCTCTTCAGACAAACAAGGTATTTTTATGATCCCACAAATATAATTGCTCGTAGTAATTGTACTAGCATGGCCAGTACAGGTTAGCACGTGGCTTCTGACTGGGTTCCACATCATATTCCAATCAAGTGATGAGAAAGGGATTGCAAATTAATCAATGGGATTGCACCGCTAATGTGACATTTGCCAGACTTCTGATTTTGTTCTTTATGGCCAAGCAGGGCCAAATGTAGGAGGAAGGCATTGCTTCTTTAATGTGATAAACATTTAAGAGTGAAAACAGAAATAGTTCTCTGCTGATCCTACAGCACCTGCAGAGCCCTACCCGGACCTGCCCTCCTTTCTGCCCGTGTGAAGACCAGGTATTAAAACATCTCATATTTCAGGGAATTCACCAAGTGTTCACAGGCATCATTTTCCTGAGGGCTCTCACATGAAGAAGGAATTACTGGCAGAAAGATGCCATCTCCATGGCAAAAAAAATGGGAATAAAGCACATGGGCAGCATCTTTACTCTGTGGGGCTCTGCTTGGTGCAGGACCTCGATTACAGGAGAGAGCGAGAGGAACCTCCTCCCCACCACATGTGGAGAAGGAGAATGGCCTGGGAATGGCCTGGGAATGGCCTGGCTGACAGGCACGTGAAACAAGAACTGGCCAAGAGGGCAATTCCTCAGGGCTGGAGAGAGCTCCAGGTACAGCATCAGGAATGCTGAACCAAAGGAGGAATTGTCACATGCAGGGGCCAAGCTCCAAGCCAGGACTGAGACACGGGCTGGCCAGAGAAGGAATCTTCCTGTGGATCTGTGTGGGGAGCACAGGTCTAGAGCTCTGAGTCGTGCTTGTAGCATCACAGAATGGAAATTGCTACCCACTCACCCTTCCCTGCAGGGTAAAGACACCTTAGATCCTGTGTTGCTGAGTGGTTTTGTTCCATCCATCCCACCCGGCAGCAGCCCTGTGACACTCGGCTTAGCTCCCTCACAAGCCATGTTCCTTCCATAGGTGCCTGCTCTTCCAGGACAGCCACCACGCTGCTGCTCGTGGCTGGGATGTGATTTGTACCATCAGCAGCAGTCTCCAGGGAGCTGGGCTGAGGGGGCAGATCCTCAGCAAAGGCCAGGAAAGCACCAGCAGGGCATTACGACAACACCCCTGAGCCAGCCCGAGGCAGTGACCTGGTGTCCTGAGCCACTGCTCTGATGGCAAACTGTCTGCAACGGGCTACTGAGCTTTTTGATGTTTCATTTCTCCCCTTTTATTAGATTGTATCACTCCAGATTGTTCAAATACGGGGTATTGTTTTTGAACAGCTTTCTTTCCTCCCTGGACACCCACGGGCCAAAGTTCTTTGCATTTTGACGATTTTAAATATGAAGAGCAAACCTTCAGCCAATGTATGCTGTTAAATTTCCAGAAGACATCCTAAATTATTTACTCATAAGTAAACATTATTTCTTCTAAGTGTAATGCATTTATTTCGTGGGTTTGACTCGATATTTCTGTAGCCATTTCAGTCACTCGCTCTGACCATTTCATTCCTTTTAGACAACACATCCGTCAGCCACGTATTTTTTTGAGGTTTCTCTTTCCATGGAGACCCTTGGACTGCAAAGGATCAGAAGGGTTCTTCCCTTAAGGATAAGATTGTCCAATGTCAGTGAAAGAAGTGTCATCCACCTTCACTTCTGCATGACAGTGCTCAACAGTGCTGCAGGGTCAAACAACACAAAGCCTCAGGTGTTTGTGGAACAGTTTCTCTCCTCCACAAACAG
Organism: Aegithalos caudatus; assembly: GCA_013389925.1. Classification (NCBI taxonomy): domain Eukaryota; kingdom Metazoa; phylum Chordata; class Aves; order Passeriformes; family Aegithalidae; genus Aegithalos; species Aegithalos caudatus. The sequence continues at coordinate 451,075 of WEIU01004190.1, forward strand.
CATTCCAACCACCAAAATTCAGCCCTCCCGTGCTTTTAAATCCCTTTTGAACCTGCCCAAGATGTCTTCAGGAATCTCCTTCCCCCACGTTTCTGCTGAAGGAGTATTCCAGGCAAATCACAAGGCAAGGCTCCTTGAAAAAGTGTCTCCGTGCTTTTCTCTAGGACCATTTGTTTCTTTCTCATCAGTTTGAGGAATAATGATGCTACTGGAATTTTCTGAGATTTGTCCTGCTCCTACTGCATAAGAGAACTTAAAAGAAGACTGAGACACAAAACTATAATAAGCCAGCTTCTCAAAATGTGGTTCTAACAATGCACTTAGAGTGAAGCAGGTTAATGAACTCCCAAATTGTGGTCCAATCATTCTCCACCCTCATCAGGTGTTCTGGCTATGACAAATGATGCCATAATCCATGTGGGGTTTAGGTTTCCAGCCTACTCAACTACCTGCCCCACAACCAAGGTCTCCTCAGGAAGGAAATACACTGCAGGTACAGCTCCTAGCTCTGCTTAGAAATGACATTCTGTTCTGTTCTTAGTCTCAGAGTCATTTGCTTTTTCACTTGTATCTCAGAAACTGTCAAGTGCTTATGAACAATAACTTCTGTATGTGGTGTGGTTTTAACAGAGGTAAACGGGGGTCTCGAAAATTCAACGTCTGCACATACATTGCACACAAAAAAAAAAAAAAAAAAAAAAGCAGGCTGGTTTAGAGAACAATGTAGGCATGTGTTTTTAAACTACTGTTCGTGCAGTCTGGTCAGGGCTGTGTGACACAGTATATACAGTGTTTTGTCATCCAAGGAATGTCTTTGATCAAGAGTTTATGCAAGAAGAAAAAAAAAAAGCCATGAAACCCTAATCCGTTCCCACAGTCCAGTAAACGTGAGCTGGACAAACAGTGGACAATAGCAGCAAAGCTTGCTGCTGGAACAATGGCTGCAACTAAAAAAATTAAAGGGTTGCTGACTCACAGTTCCTACTATCAAGAAAGATTCCACACTGTGTTGATTATTCCCCAGAATCCTGAAGATGCTGAAAGTTAAAAAGTGTCGAGATAAAGCAGCGAAACAGGAGGCTAAAAATCAGAAATGGAAGACAGTGACAAATGCTGAGTTGATTCTGTCTGATGCTCAGTCAGGACTCAGGGACTGAATAATCAACCTCCTTTCTGCTGAACATTTTGCTCACATAAAACTCCATGATTTTATTAGGAACAAGTATCAGTTAAATTCTTTCAGACAGGAGACCACTATTTCAGACGTCACCCAAACGAATTCTGCACAACTAGAACGTAACTTTCTAATTTTTCCAAGACCAAAGTTTTATGCCATTTCTTATTCCTATTCAGAAATCTTCCCAAAACCAGACACACAGAATGCTGCACTAGTGCTCAATTAGTTATGGTTAAAGAATGGGATAAAATAATTTAAAACACTGTGCAGCAAGGACAATGTCTGAGGTTTTTTCACCTTGCACATGCATTTAGGATGTCTCCCATGTTTCAGATGAGCTTAGTGACCATGTCTCCTTCCACATGTAGTGCAGCATTTGGTAAGTAGTATGAAAGAATTCTAGCATGAAAAATGCTGAAAAAATATTAATTACCATACTTAGGGAATAAACACTCCAGTGATGGAGGTAGGAGCGTTCACAGTGTCATGTCAAAGAGATATTCAGGTTAGCTGCAGCTGAACTGACTGTGCAAGCTTTCAAAATAGCACACAGAGTTTTTATTATTATCATTTTTATTTTTATTATCACCCCAGGCTAGGCTGGTCCTGCAATTCCAAACCCTGGGACACACTGAAGTGCTTCAGCAGTGCACTACTCCAGCTGGCCTTTACACATCAGTCCCAGACACAACTTGCAACTGGGAACCTGCTGAACTCCTCTCACACCTCCCAAATCCCCGTTTTCCCTGGTGATACATCCACTTCTGTGGGAATGTGTACTGTCACAACTTTATCCATTAAAAAAACAACTCTGGCAGACTGTAAAATGAGAATCTTCATGGTTACTTGCCAAACTATGAAAGCTGAAGTTTTAGGCTGCAATTAGACCACAAGCCACGGTCGTAAGAAATTGCAAAGAGCACTGTTCAAAAGGCACCAAGAATAGAAAGAAATAAAACACTACCAGAAATACTAAGTTCTTACTCTAAAGCACTGTGGGATATTAGGGCGCAGGCAGACTTTTGACAGATGGATCTCTCTTTATTCCAATGCAGGAAGTTGTATTTCCAGCCAAAGTGTAAATGAGCATTCACAAATACAGGGCAGGCTCAAACTCTCTCTTGCATCTCTTCAAAACCCAAAACCTATGTAACTATTGAAACTGATTTACTGGAAAATTAAAACTCCAAATTCAATCTCACATGGAAATTATCACAACCTTGTTTCAGAAGAACAGATTGTGACTCAAATAAGCCAGAGTACCTCTACAGGGTTGGTTTTGAAGCAAGCAGTTGCACACCCAGATTTTTTTTCTTTTTCCTGATTTATTTCATCCTTTTCTGTCAATTACAGATATTCATTCAAAGCTGGAATTGATCACCTTCAGTACAGCTGACAAAAAACAGGAAGGAAGCTGCTTAAGGAAGACAGAACAAGAATTGTGTGGGAACGTTACCAAATGGTATTCAAGGTTTTACCTCTCTGCTGATGCCTCAAAATTTGCTCTTTCTTGTACTCATCACACACTGCAGAAAGGAAAATTACAACTCTTCTGGACTGCAATGACTTCAGCAGCCTAGAAGTAATGAGCTGTGTATCCACCTTTTAATAAAACTCCGTATTCCACAGGCTCAGCTGAGAGATGATCATGAAGAGACAGAACAAGCTAGAACACAGTCCAGGCAAGTCAGAAATTGGTGAGTGAAATGTTTCAAACATTCCTCCCTAACTACTGAGCTATAAGTAGGGGTGGTGAATGAGTACAGAGATATATTCTTATTTCTGCAAAATTTCCATCTTATTGGACAATCAGCACCAAGCCACAATCTCCTTGTCCTGCTTTATTAATAACCAATACCACAATGTACAAGGTTGCATATTTTTCTATATCTTTGTGACCCTAAGAGGAAGACAAATGAGTATTCTTGCTGTGACCTGGGCTTTGAATCAGGCATACCCAAAAGCTCAGCTGTAAATCAGGCATAAAAACACCTCTACAGAACACTGGGGATGTTCCACTGCCACAGCCCTGAACGTCACACCAACCCCCACAAGCTCACTGCAGGAAACAAAAACATTGGCACTGAAGAAAGCACACAACTGCACATCCAACAGAATGTTCAACTGTTCCTCATTTAATAAATCAAATCTGGCCCACACAAGCTGATATTCAAAAAAACACAGACTCATGGAAGAAGAGACTCCATCAGTGTGTACACACAAATGAAACTTAATTAAAGACCTAAACTTGTACATCCCAGCTGGAACTCCTGGTTGATACAATGCTTTTAGTTCAGCATATATGTATTCTATAATAATTAATATTATTTTATTACACATAAAACTAAAGCAATACAAAAAAGTTAGCCACCAAACAAATTTTCCCATTTGGCAGTCTGGCTGCCACAGAGCCTTTCTCTCCTGAGCTGAACAAAAATAATTGTGCTTGATACCATTTCTGAAGCTGCTCCTTGGGTTGTCACTCATGGATCACACACTGCTATTAAACAAATGCTCCTCTTGGAGCTCTCACAACCCTGCCCTTGCTTTTACAGACATTTCTGCAAATGAGGAAACAGGTACAAATGAATTCCTACCTCAGTGTTACTTCATTTCAAAGAAACTCTGCACATAATTGAAATCATCATGAGTGTGTAGGTTCTGTAGTGTCTGTTTTAACTTCAGCTACACCAATATCTGTGAGCTCCTAGAATCCCACACATCCACTAGATGGCCCTGACACTGGCTGTGTGCATCCAAACTCACGTGTCAGACAATGAAACAAACCAAAATCCAGCTGCAAATTCCATATTCTGAGCAGGTGATTTTCATCCTTCTCCTTTGCATTCTGACCTCCTTTGTCATTCCACCCTCTTCCTGCTGCAAAGTCTGCAGGGAATTGATTTTATTTTCCTTCACCCACAGCATCTACACACTGTGTAAACTGAATGATCTGCATACACAGATTTTTAAGTAACAGACATCCTTTAAATGAGGAAACTGTGCCAATGCTTATCTTCCTTTTGAGGAATTATCAGTAAAAACTAGCAAAGAATTAAAACAAATATTTCTGTTTAACAGAAATTTACACACAAGTGTGTGTAATATCCTAAATAAAACTTGACAGAGATAATAAATGTTAAATACCATTGCGAGTCCCATGATTTTCCCTTTCCCCTTTAACATTTAACATCTCTTCAATTATTTTGATTTTTAATATAAAAGCAGATAAAGACTTTTCCAGTTCTGTTCTTCTAATGTGGTTTTTTTTTTTTCTTTTGTCATCCACGTTTATCTTCATCTGCTGCATTCAAAATGTTAGTGAAGAGCTCTCAGCACCAATTCTAAAATCAGCCTGAATATTTAGCATTGAACAAACCTAAAAAAGAATACACAAAGTGTTTCAAAGGGTCTGTTTTCCGAGAAGAATGTTCAGCAAAACTCTCAGTGGTGCCATTGCTCTTCTTCTGGTCCCTCTTGTAATTCCAATTGTCAAAGATTATTTCCAACTTGCTTTTTAAAGAATTTTTTTTTCCTTTATTTTGCATTTGTTATTGGTTGGGAAATCTTCAACTTCCAAGGATTTTCACTTATCTCAATTTATCTCACTTCAAGTATTTTGCTATGACTGCAGAAGGGGAACAGTAACTGCTCCACACAAATACTGTTTTGGAGTGGCTTTAGAAACTAAGTGTCTTCAAAAATAAATTTATGTGCTAAAATAACAACTTAATCCTACAAACCTGTTTAAATTTTCCTCTGATTTTTTCCAGATCTTCTTGCAGCTTATCATAAGTGGGGTCTTCATATGGGAATTTCTGAATCATCCCTATTAATGAATCCAGAGCCCTTATCTTTTTCCTAGGGGAAAAAAAAAAAAAATCAAATCAAAACAAAACCCAGTGATCCTCACGCAGGAGTTTTTCAATCCATCAGTATGATTTTTAAAATTTTCTATTTATTTATAATTTATACTGACATATAATAATCCAGAGCACAAAATCCAGCCCTCCATGCTTCTTTAATTCAACTTCTCCCATTTATCCAAACCAGGAATTATTCCAAACTGGGAATTAAGCACAACTGACAGATTTAAGGTTTCACTTTCAAACTTACCAGTACAAAGTTGAGAAATCTTCAACAATCAACAAAAAATACTGATCAGATGACAGGGCAAAATAAAGAAATGCAACCAAACAGGTAATTGTGACAGACAGATTAATCAAAATGAGACAGAAAAAAAAAATTATATGAAGAATGGAAGTCTAAAATGACTTTTATCCTTTTTAACCTCACCTGTTCTTTTCATCTGTGCATTTCTGGAGCAGACAGTGCCAGGTCAGTGCAAACCCAAGGTAGCAACCGAGCTAAAAGTGAATTCAGAAAAGTGTCATGAGGGAAAGGAAAAACCTCAAAGAACACACAGCACTATGTGCTCAAAATAAAACAGTTTTATTTTTTTATTTTGTACACTGTGTGTACAAAAACAAAGCACTTACACTGCATCTCACCCTTCAGGGAACTAAACCCTGGATACACAAACATGTTTCCAAGCTGGAAAGGTTGACAAGTGTTAGATTACCCAAGTTATTCTCTCACTTGATGTCCCTAATCCTGCCTCCCCTCTGCAGCTTTCCCAGGATGAGGAGATGAAAGCATTTCTCTCTTATGGTCTGTCCAGGACCATTTTGTACAAAACCACCCAGCTCTGGAGGCTGCTGTCTGGCATTCTCATCCTGGAACTGTGACAAACTGGAGCTGCACATATGGGACAAGCTGAGGTGCCTCCCCACCTGAATTCCTAGGAATGGTCATTGATCCAGCTGTGCCAGCACACAGAGCTGGCTCCGTGGGAGCAAGAGAGACACTGCCACAAACCTTCCCAGCATCAGGATTAACCAAGAGTGCACCAAACACACAGAACTGCCTCTCTGTGCCTCAAAAATCCATGCTTTTCCCTATGATGAGCCACAGGAGATTGGAAGGGGTTGGAGAGGGAGGGCCTTTAGCCATAAAATTGGGACAAAAACATTAGCAAAGCTCCATACAGCAAATAAGCTCAGAAAACACAAGCACACCTGCTGAACTCTCCAGCTCCAAAGAGCACCTTGAAAGCATTTCTGCAGGCCCTCCTGGACACAGAGAGTGAGACACAGCAGGCCTCAGCATCAGGCCCTGCCTGCAAGTGTCTGTGTGTGTGCTGCAGTGACAAGGAGATTCCCAAGGCTGCTTCCCAGTTACCTCTGAGCCAGTCCTGGCTCCGTGCAGTGCTCCAGACCTCCTGCCCTCAGCCATGCCAGCCTGGCTGCCCTCAGCCAGGCCCTCCTGGAAGCCCTCCCCGTGGAACCTGGGAATGCAGAAGCACTGTTAATCCCTTAATCTTTGTTATTCCCTTTGTTCAGCTCCTGTGCAGCAACTCTGGGCAACAGGAGCGGGCGTCGCCCCCGAAGCTGAGAAATGCCAGGTGGAATTGAGTGAAATTCCAGAGTTACAGGCTCCTTTTGGTTGGGAAAGACCTCTGAGATCATCCAGTCTAACCTCTGAATGATCACCACTGTGTCAAGCAGACCAGAGCCCTGAGTGCTACATCCAGCTACTCCTTGGACACCTCCAGAAGTGGTGACTCTGGCAGCTCCATGGGCAGCCCCTTCCAAAGCCTGGCAACCTTTTCCATGAAGAAATTCCTCCTTATGTCCAACTTAAACTTCCTCTGGCGGAGCTCGAGGCCACTTCTTTAGTCCTGTCACTTGTTACCAGGGAGAAAAGTCTGACCCCACATGGGGTGAGCTCCTGTCAGGAAGTTGGAGAGAGAGAGAGAAGATTCTCCCTGAGCCTCCTTTTCTCCAGGCTGAGCTCCCCCATTCTTCCTCAGCTGCTCCTCAGCAGACTTGTGCTCCAAAGCCTGCCCCAGCTCAATTCCTTTCTCTGGACACTCCAGCCATTCAATGCCTTGGATTAAGGTGCCCAAAACTGACCCCAGCATTCAAGGTGAGGCCTCAGCAGTGCCCAGAACAGGGGGACGATCACTGCCCTGATCCTGCTGGACACAGGCCAGGATGCCATTGTCCTTCTTGGCTACCTGGGCACACCTGGGCTTGCGTTCGAGGGACCAGCACCCCCCAGGCCCTTTCCCTCTGGGATGCTTTCCAGGAACTCCCCCGCTATCCCGGAGCGCTGCAGGGCTTGGGGCCACCCAAGGGCTGGGCCCTGCACTTGGCCTTGCCGCCCCTCATCCCGCTGGCCTCGGCCCATCAATCCAGCCTGCCGGGGTCGGCCCCACTCTGTGCCGAGACCCATTCCCTTGGCAGCCTCTTCCAGCGCCCGACCACCCTGTGGACGAAGTAACTTTCCCTGATATCCCACCTAAACCACCCCCGACTCAGCCTCAGGCCGTTTCGCGCTGCTCGGCCTCTCAGAGGCGAATTTTCCCCGCCCTCCTCCTCGGGCTCAGCGCTCGCCCTCCTTTCCCTGACGCTCCCCTGGCAGCTCGCACAGGGAGAGAAGCGGAGGCCCAGGGGAGCCCCTCTCGGGCCGCTCCAGGCTCCCTCTGTGCCCTCACCTCTGCTCGGCCATCACGATCCCATCGAACAGGTCCGCCATGGCGGCGCGAGGCACGCCGGGAACGGACGGAGCGCGGGAGGGGGCGTGGCCTCTGGGCATTAACCACGCCCCCTTCGTTGTAAGCCACGCCCACACGACGCGGCGACGTGCGGCCACTAGGGGGCGCCCGAGCGCCGCCACAGATCCCGGCCCGGGGCGTCTGTGGGGCGATGTCGGTGTCCCAGAAATGCCACCCCGCGTCCCAGAAATGCCACCCCGCGTCCCAAAAAAAACCCCACTCAGCGCCTCAAAGCGTTGTCCAGGCGCTCCTTGAGCTCTGCTAGCCTTTGGTACTGCGACCTGCGGAGCCTGGTCCAGTGCCCGACCACCCACTTCTGGGTGAGGGACCTTTTTCCCGATATCCAACCTAAGCCTGTCCTGACACAACTGCAGGCAGTCCCGTGGCTGCTCGTGGAATGATAGAGTTTGCACATCTCTCTCACATAATATTGCTCTGTAATCTTCCAATAAGCGCAGTTTTGTGCATATGCCCACAGATTTTCCCTGTGAGGGTGGCATGGCCCTGGCACGGGTTGCCCAGAGAAGCTGTGGGTGCCCCATCCATGGAAAGTGTCCAAGGCCAGGTTGGATGGGGCTCTGAGCAACCTAGAAAGAAATTATCTTTAAGGTCCCTTCCAACCCAAACCGGTCTATGATTCTAAAACATAAATATTTTTGGTGTAAATGCCCACCCAAACTATAGTGCGCAGTTTTAGGCTGCTCTGTGAAAATGCTTACGAGTTGTTACAAACCAACACCGGTCAAAGGAAATATTTATACTCATTTATAAGCATGTATTTTAAAGTTAACCTATTCTATTACTTTCCATTACTATTCCTTATTCCATTACTATTCCTTACTTTCCATTCTATTACTTAATGAAAATGTGGCTCTGGGTCACACCATTCTGCCAGCCTGGCGTTGGAATACGTATATTTTTAAGGGGTAAAAGAATTTTTTATTTAATTTGTTATGTTGTTCCCCCTTCGTATGCAAAGTACACTGGCAGAGTAGAAAGGGTGGCCCTCAACTTTTCCAGTGATTTGAGCAGAGGTGGAAGTGGACCCAGTGTGACTTTTGAATTGATTTATAGCTTTTCCCCACTTCCTCCGGGTGGAAATGAAGACGCTGGGCATCTCCTTTCCCGCTCCTCTAACAAACTCCTATTTGCACATCACAGCTCCCAGCTGAGACTTCCCAAGGAGACATTTGACACCTGAGCTTTAAAAAAAACCCTTTCAGGGCTGTAAAAATGTGCCTCTGGAAAAGGAAGCCCGGCATTGTCCTGCTGTCTTTGAGGAACTCTGATGGACAGGGGGACAAGGGCAGTGTGTGCTCAGGGGTGCTGGTGTTGTTTACATTCCCACAGAACCAAAGGTGGGGTTTTGGTTTTGTTTTTTTTTTTGGGAGATTTTGCACACCCGGTTCTTGACCGAGTCAGGTGTCGCAGGGCAGGGGGGAAACATTCCCAACAATCCTCCCACCTCGAATTGAGATCTTGTCAGATTTTCTAAACAAAGCAGCCGGGTTTGATGAAGGGCTGGGATGGGAAAACTCCAAGGAAAACTGAAGCACTTCAGGAAGCGGTGTGGGTTAATTTAGCTCCTGGCATTCTTTTCTCTGCCTGAATAAATATTGAGCCAAGCTCTAACCACGCTGTTGCAGGAACAATCATTGTGTTGTGGTAATCCAAAGGTGTCAGCAAATAAGGTCAACGAGAGAGCTCAAGATGCTGTTCCCAAAATGTAAGGTTGCTTGTCTTTGCACCCTTGGGAAATATTCACGATATTATACCCACTTTAAAAAAAAACAAAAAAAACAAAAAAAACAAACAAACAAAAAAAAAAACCTAGCAGAAAAGTAAAAATGCGATTAAACTGTGTATCCTCCAAACTCCTTTATTTGCCATGTTTCCTGTCAAATCTGTGCAATTTTTTTTAGCAGAAAAGTAAAAATTACTTTTTTGGGGAGGACCAAACTTTCAAAGGCCAAACTTTTATTTTATTTTGTTTGCTGGTTTGGGTTTGTTGGTTTTGTTTTTTTTAAAGAAAGGTCTTGAAAGGCATTCAAAGACTGATCAAAACTGGAAATGAAACCCCCGAAATCTGAAAAGTGTTGGAATAAAACCCCAAAAATCAGAACTACCTCACCCAGCACACGAGGAGTGGGAACCCTCCGGATGTGTGGCAGTGGCTCAGCACAAAAGAGAATGGGAAAACACCATGGGAGATATTTGCCAGCCAAGAAATCTGCTGTTCCTGTGACTCACAGCATTCCCAAATGGAAACACTCAGGCTCTTTTCCTGCCAGAAAATGACATCTTTTTCAGGCAAAACTCACCACTTTTCTCCCTGGCAGCGCTGGTTAGAATGGTTCCCGTTTTTAAAAGCCTTCTACCCGCAGGATTTTTATATTTTTTTTTGTCAAGAAGCTGCCCAGTGAAGTAGTTGAATCACCATCTTTGGAGATATTTAAAAGATGTGTGGATGTGGCACTTAGGGAGAAGCAAAAGAGCCAAGCAGATTTCTGTGTTGAAGATGATTTTCTCTTTTATTGCAAATGTACACATTACACTACTGATAATGCACAGAAATTTTAAAAGCTATGGTTGGCTAAAATTCCATTGATTACAAAACTGCACAAGATTTGTTACAACTAAAAAAAGAAAAAAAACAAAACCCACCTTCAGGACTATATAAATAGAATTTTGAGCATAAATAAGAGTAACAAAATAAACAGATGTTTGTATTTAATAAATTAATTATAAATATTGCATTAGCAGTGAAGTGCTAGGTCAGAAGAACACCAGTATTCCCAGAAAAGTTTTTTTTTTTGTTTGGTTTTGTTTCGTTTTTTGGTTTTTGGAGTTTTTTTGGTACAGAAATCTCGTAAATGAACCTTTGGAAACAAGCAGAATCCCTGAAGCATCTTTTTTTTTTCTTTTTTTTTTTCTTTTTTTTTTTCCCCCTTTGGCTTCACGTGGGTCATTCCTTCATTGAATCTTTTCAAAGGGAGAACAGAACTTGACAACATCAGGTGCCTTGGCCAGAGGTACTCACAATCCCTTCCTGCAAGGAGAATCCTGACCCAGTTCTGCAGCTTTTAACTCACTAAACCATCTCTCCACTGATTCCCATGGATGCTGACTCAAGCCTGGAAGTGACTTGAAAGAATTCCTGGTGGTTAAAGGTTAAAGACAAACCCCTATTTTACAACTAATTTGACCTATCCATCTCTTCTCAGTGTTTTTCTCTGTTTGCTAATGACATACACATGCTTATATACAACAGAATCTTCATTTAAACATTCATTTGAGCTGCTCATTCCCTACCTGATGAACACCAATTCTAGCCCCGGGCACTCTTCCAACTTCACACTCAATTCTCACAGATTTTGATGAGAACTCTCTGCTAGGTGATTCTGATGCCACGGAGAACATAATTTAGCCTACAAAAGAAATCAACGATCAAGTTTCCCTAAGGACTTTTTAGCAGTAAGGGAAGGGAGAAATTTTTCCCTTTCTTTCCATATTTTCTAAGGGAAGAAAAAGCACAATATACAAGAAGATTTTTTTTTTTCAGTAGTATGCTTTCAATGGAAAGTTTTCCCCAGAATGTTGTTAGCAGCCTTTTAAGAAGCAGCATTAACTCGAGTTACATCTGGTAGGATGTTTTCCTTCATCTAGTTTTGGTCCAAATGTTTGAGTTTGAGGTCTCTGAAGAGGAAAAGCTTTTCTGCATTTGTACATATGGGCAGATACAACAGGTGAATATATGTGGAAGTGTAGAAAGGTCATAGTTATTTTATCACCACCTATGGAGGAATTTTGATAAAGCTGCTAAACTGTTCACATTTAATCCTCCTTTTCCAAATAAAACTATGGCTAGGCAGTTCTTTAGACTATAGAACAGCCTCTTGGCACTCATTTCTTACAGGTACAACAAGGCTGAGGCTGGCTCCATACTCAAATACACAAAAAAGTTCCCGAACATCACTACACAAAAAGCTAAAAACGCCTCAATACTCTGCAATATTTCTGTAAAAACACTTGTGGGAGCACAGTCACTTCTGGAAGCTGGGGCTTTTCACTGGGGACAGTTTAGAGGCGATGCCAAAGGGATCCATGCTGTCCGTCTCCAGGGGCGAGGAGAACACCTCCGGCTCAAAGGCCTGGCTGTAATCACCATATTCACCAAAGTCTGCTGACTCCACGGGCACCGTGTTGATCATGGGCAAGAAGTGAGACAGGGGGAGGAAGTCTTTCCCCTTGAACTGCTGTCTTTGTTTGGCACTGCTCAAAGACACCGATATTCCGTGTTTTTTGGATTTATACACGTTGTAGCCGTCCGGACGGATCTCCTCCTCGAAGGAACAGTCTTCAGTGGAATACCTGAGCTGAACAGCAAGGAATTGTGAGAATTAAAAACATATACCCGCCAGGCTGGTTGTATTCAACCACAAAACAAACCTTGGATGGGAAAATTCCTTGTCCCTCACTGGGGGTGTCCTTCTGGCTTGTCCCAATCTCTATTCTGTTCTATTCTGTTCTATTCTGTTCTATTCTGTTCTATTCCGTTCCATTCCATTCCATTCCATTCCATTTCATTTCATTTCATTTCATTCCCCCTGAAGTTCTTTCCATGTCCATCCCATTAAATAAGCTTTGAATCCTGAGATGTGCTGCTTCTCCACAGCCATCACACTTATCCTGTCCTGAGGACTGGGGAAAAAAAGAGTCTCAGATGCCAGTGCTGATTTAGATGGACTGTCCTTAATTGCAACCATGAGTCCTAATCCAAGTATAGAACTCCTGCTGTGTTAGGCACTTGCCTGTGCAAGGGCTTTAGGATCAGGTCTGTAGAAAGGCAATGTGGCCAATCAGTAAAACAATGTTAAAAGATAATTTCTGCCTTTTCCAGCTCAAAATTTACTGAAATTGCCAAAGACCCGTATAAAAGTGACATTTTCACGTTAACACGAGAACTGTTGAACTAATACTAGCACAGGCTAGCATTTTGTTCAGAAGACTATATTTTCTTAGGTATGAATTTGTAGGATGACATTTGGAATGGCCTGTACAGATATTATATACCTGTAGCATCTTAAGTTATGAATATATATATATATATGTATAATATCTTGTATTTGTGCATTAGGCACATATCAGCAGGTCAGACCTCTCCAGGTTTTTACACCAGCACTGCATTTCTTGCATCTCTGGTGCTATTTCACTCTCAGCCACTGCAGGTGAATGAACCTGTGGTCAATAAAAGAGAATTGCTGATTGTCTCAGTCTGCAGAGACAGGAATGTCCTTACATGAACGTTCTGCCTGTCTGAACAGACAGCATATTTAATACTTTCAGGCCTTCCTCAGATACCCTCAGTAAAACGGAGTAAAATTAAGGGCATGCATTTGGTTTTCTTTTAAAAGCATGCTTTGAATTAATAAAGTAATTTTTAAAAATATGTTTTCTCCAAATAAAAGGGTGCAATATTTACCCTTCCACACACATCTTATATCTCAGAAACATATGTGTATATGACAAGAAATTGGGGCTGGGCTGTTAGCTGTCTTTATGAGTGCTCAGCCTTACCAAAAAGGATGATGAAATAACAGAGCTTCTTGCTCTAGAAGTGCACACTACAAACAGCAGATATTGATTGAGTCCCAGCTCTACCTTTCCCTTTTCACTTCATTGGAATGGTCTCTAGTCTGTTTTTTTCAAACAAGTACCAAACAGACTTTTAAAATATTTCCAGATTTTTTTTTTTTTCACAAGAGGCATTTTTCCCCCCACAGGAAGAATCCCAGCATGTCAGTATATTCAGCATTTCCCCCAAAACTACTGACTACAGCACACAGCACATTCACAAACCAACCCCAGTCATCAGTTTTCCAGTGTCAAAGCAGGCCATGTTGCAGGAGCACAGGTTCAGCCCCCAGACACCGTGTTTGCCCTTTTGTTCTCCCAGTCCTGAGCGTGGTGCTGATAAAGGTAAAGATTTACCTGCAGAGCTGCCTGGCTGGGGCTGTGAGCACAGAGGTGACAGCAGGTGTCCAGCACACGGAGATGGGGCAGCACAGCTACCTGCTGTTTGTTGTGCTCTCAGAGTAAAACCTCAGCCTGCATCTAGTGCTCCACATCAACAAATGCAGCTCCAGTCAACGTGTGTGCTTTCCAAATGGTGGTGTTGTAGGAAAGCCACTTTAAAATTCAGTGATTGCTCAAGTTCAGCCGGTAGCTCCAATGGGAGCGGAATTCAGGCTCTGATTTGTTTTGGATATACATTAAGGAATTAAGCTAATAATTGACCTGCCATATCATCTGAACCTGTGCACTTCATCTGAGCCTCGACTGATTTGAGCCCAGAAAAGTAAGGAAATTCAGAAAGAAAGGTTTAATTCTGTGTTCAGCATTTTAAATTCTATCCTCATTCAGAAAGATAAGTGTTACTGTTACTAAAGATACTAGGAGTTTTGAGAATGGGCCAAGTCCTTTCCTGACTGAAATCAGCAGAAATTTTGCTGGAGTAATCAAAAAAAAAAAAAAAAAAACAAACAAAAAAAAACCAAAAACGCTGCATCTTTACTGTGGCATCATGAAAAGCCACTGCTCTGTGAAACTCAGCCTTCTCCACAGACTAAATCTGAACTGCACCTGTCAAATTCTAGAGTCAATAATGTATTCACATGCCTTAGAATGAGTTTATGTCAATGGCTATTTGCTAAACCTAGTGAAAAAGCTAACCTAGGGGCATCACTTAGCTCCCCAACCCCTCAGAGTCCCGCAGGTGTGCTGTTATAGCAGGGCAGAAGTGAGGCAGTGGAGAAACATCCTTTCCCCCTCAAAATCCTTTTCCCATTTGCAACTTCCTAAGAGGTGGCAACCTGGGAGCTGTGTGCCTGGCAGCCAGCTGGCAGCAACTCTTCTCTAAAGGAGCAATCTCTTTTAATTTTTTTCTTCCAGAATACCTGACCTGAACAGTGAGAAGTTATTAATATTCTACAGCAGAGCTTAATCTACTTCTGCAGCAGAATCACAGTCTCTCACATTGATGAGAACTTTAAACCTAAATGCAATTTTGCCCCGGGATGTACTTTCGGTATATTGTGGCAGAGGACACGCAAAACATCGTTTACTTTCTAAACGACGTTTCCTTCCTGCCTTCTAAACAACCCCCACAGCTTTTCGGGCAGTGAGGATGACAAGAACCGCAGATCCTAGGGAGAACAGGCGGGGGAGCTGGGGGAGGGACGGTGGCGGACACCTGAAAGCTTTTTTTACCCCGTTATTAGAACACTCCGTTGTTCCAGGGCGGAAAATCCCCCCGG
Organism: Aegithalos caudatus; assembly: GCA_013389925.1. Classification (NCBI taxonomy): domain Eukaryota; kingdom Metazoa; phylum Chordata; class Aves; order Passeriformes; family Aegithalidae; genus Aegithalos; species Aegithalos caudatus. The sequence continues at coordinate 466,187 of WEIU01004190.1, forward strand.
GCACAGCGTCGCGGCTGCTCACCTGCCCGTGCAGCCG
>WEIU01004190.1:498855-527864 GCA_013389925.1 Aegithalos caudatus
AAACCACCAAACCCCAAAACAAAGGACTAAAGTTTTAATGAAGAGGAAAACATTTAAAGAGGCAGGAAGTGTTCAAAAGCAGCGATAAAGTTTTTGGTTCTAAATAGCCCTTTAAGAAATCTGGAGTACCAGACATGTGGAGCTCCCTCTTGGTCACTGACAGGGGCTCTGGTGACACAAGTTTATTCCAGAGCCCAGAGACTGCCCACTCCTGCAAGTATTGCTGCACTTTTTCAATGGAATGGTTATTTTTTAATCTTTACTTAAATGCTGCTGCTGTGTGTTAATGATGCCTTTGTTCTTAGGTAATTGCTTCATTTGATTGAGGTTCCTGGAAATGGAGCTCGGTATTTAAAAGGAGGAGAAGTTTTGACCCCATCAGTTTAGAACTACTTTGCTTAGAGCAAATCCCATATATTTTGTCACCTCCCATAGTTTAAACCTCGGCCCTCAACAGGTTTTCAGCACAAACAGGTGAGGCGACATTAGGACGGTTTTGGAAGGTCCTGAATTAATCTGAAAGCGTGTTTCTGGGGAGGGGGGAAAAGTGGTTTGTGACTCAAGTCCTTTACAGCCTGAAGCCAGTTTAGTCTTTCACGCCAGTAAAGCTCTCCCGCTGTTCCAGCAAAGGATGCGAGAGAAAAGAGAGTTGCCCCCAGGCAGATGACAGCTCACCTAGGTGCGAAAATCTCTGACCTTCGCTAAACCTGAGCAAACTTAGATTATGTGCTTTTATTTCTTCTTGTGAGGTGCGCATGCCGCTGCTCTGGGGGTGATTGCAATCTCCTCGCTGTAGTTTTGTCCCAGCCTCAAGCAAGCTCACTCCTCTGTGCGTGTTCAAAGACAGCACAATGCTGATTTTTGGCTGTGGAGGTGAAAATGCCCCATCCCTAGAAATGTTCCAGGATGGACGGGGCTTTGAGCAGCCTGGTCTAATGGAAAGCGTTCCTGCCTGTAGCAGTGAGTTGGAACGAGAGGATCTTTGAGGTCTGTTCAAAACTTCATTAATCTGTGATTCTATCAAATCTATATGAAAGGCACAGGTACTTACTACGGGGTGTGGGGTTTTTTTGTGTGTGTCAGGTCCATCCAGACTCCCTCTTACACCTGATAATCTGAGTTCTGGGTGCAGAGCTGTGCACCAGGCAGAGACCAGCTGCTCCCAGGCTTGGAAGCTGAGCAGGGCTGTGCTGGACACCCTCTCCTCCCCAGGATTCCCAGGATGGTGTGATCCCACCTCACTTCAAACCCCGAATTGTTTGCTCTTCGCAAACAGCAGCGGGCGAATTTGGGATTAAGTTTATTTGCCTTCTGAGGGATGAGGAGAAGGAGTGGCACTTGTGCTGACACACCTACCTGGCAGCTTTCCTCCTGCAGTGTCCCTGGCTGATGGTCTGTGGCTGCTTGGCCTCACCTGCCAGGACGCTGTGTGAACTCTGAGCACCTTCCAACTCCGAGTTAGGGACGTGCCCTGGAGGCTCAGCGAGTGATGATGCCTTCATCCCTTTGGGAAGTATGGAAATGGGTCCTAGAACGCCCTGTTAGGCTCCCGGTCCACGTGTTTGCAAGGTCAGGTCCTAAGTGGTCCCACAGAACATCGGGTGACATTGCCACAGTATCACAGATTAATAAGGGATGCGGCTGCATTCTTAAACCTGCCACGGGATTAGACATCAGTCTTTCCATCAAGGCTTCCAATGGACTTTTCTGAGAGGAAAAGCAATGAGTCTCCAGCTGAAAATGAAACAAAGAGGTTTGGTTTTGCTTTCAAGTTGTCTCTATTCACATCTGTGTGAGCCTGTGTTCGGGCTTCCCATGGAATCCTGTTCCTGCTGCTACAAACCCCTCTGGTTTCTCTTGCTTGCACCTGGGAAAAGAAACCCACAGGGATGGAGGCAAAGCAGAACCACGGGACTTTCAGTTTGCACCAGGTGTGACAGCTGTAAGATGCTCACCTTTGGGGTTTTTATGCTCTAACATGGACATTGTCAGTCAGAAATTGTTGGCACAGGAAACCATTAAAGCATGGAAGCCAAAAATCGGTGTCAGGCAGTCCAGAGAGAGGAACTGACCCTCCAATGTGCCATCAGCTTTCAGGCAGTGAAGGGGATCAGCACCAGCACCAGATCATCCCATAACTAATTCTGAATCCCCCACATCATGCCATTTCCTGCTGCTATGTGTCCCCAGTCTGGTGGACACTTTCCCAGCAATAATTTAGATATTAAACCAGGTGAAATGTCTCCATCTCTGTATTGGCTCTCTTCCCTAAAAAGAATTTGTGGATGTCATGGTTCAGACAGCTCTTGTTTCCAAATTCCTCTGGGTTTAAAGTATAAAAAAGACAAAAGGATCCACAGAATTCAAGTCCACACCCAGTTCAAGCACCATATCATGGATTCTGAAGGAAAAAGGGAAAAGAAGAAGGAATCTTTACAGCATTATTTTGCAATTGCACTGGCTTAGCAGCCATCCAAATCAGTCTCTGTGTCTGCCTTTCTAAAGGAACCCAGGTCCACAGTTTAAAAATCAATTTACATATTTATTAACTCCAGTAAATAGATGTAAATGACCCTGAAAGTTATTGCTCATGAGCTTTTCTCCTGAAGGCAAATATTTCACTGATATCCTTTGCTCTGGAAGAATAGGGGGGCTGTACTGGAAGGGGCACAGGGAAGAATTTTGTGTGGAAAAAAAATCCCTTTCACCCTGTTTGCAGGCTATGAAGAACGTGGTGAAAAGGCATCCACTGCTGCAGGAATGGGTGCCCAGGAGAGCTGGGAGATCAGGGCCAGACCCCTGGCTCTCTGGATGCTCCATTCAGTGCCGTGGAAGCCCTTCCTTGGCTGCTGTGCCTGAGCTGTTTGCTCTGTCTGGGTTGATGTTCCTGCAGACAACATCACTGCAGAGGTGTGAGGTGGCCTCTGGGACACTCAAGGCCACTCACCAAGCATGACATGGTCATGGCAAAGCCATCATCTCCTTGTCCTCCCAGCATATGAACAGCTCTCAGGTGAAAGGACACATCCAGACAATCCATTACGTCTTCTGCCTCTCAACCGTAGCTCCAGGCTGCAGCTTTGCTCCATGCTTTTCTTTCTCTCTGTGTTGTCCAGAGCAAAATTCCCAGCCCTACTGTCACTTCTGCTCTGCATTTCCAGCAGTTTTCTTTGCTCAGTGGCTTCTGCTCCATTATCAGCCCTTCTGGCTACGTGTGCTTCCTGTTGTCCACTGCCCTCACTTTTTTCCCGTAGCTGTTCTACTCCATCCTCAGGACAACAAGTGCCCTTTGTGGAAGTGACATTCCCAGACATCACCCAGACCTTAACTGGGATGAGTGGAGGAGATGGAGGAGGTCTGAGGATGCCCTCAGGAGCACCCCTGGAGTTTGTGTCACTGAAAAGCAAGGCTCAGTGAAGGGCTGGGACAATGGGAAGCCATCCCAGATGGTTTTGGGAGGTGAATGTGTTCTGGGGTTTTGTCACAGCCCCATACCTCTCATCCCCTTGTGTAGTTTGAACCAGAGTTTGGGAGGGAAGTCTGCTCAGAGCACAGAAGGGGAAATATGCTCAGGAGGCTCCAGTTGCTAACCTTGGTCTTTGGAAACATCTGTTCCCAGCCAGGCTCACTCTTAGGCTGGAGCTCACACGCTGATACTCACTGCTCACATTTCTGCATGTGCTATTTTGTCCTTCCTTGTCCTGTATGCTTTTTACCAATTGAAATTATAAACACTTTAAAACTAAAAATATACATTTTTTTCCTTTTGTCAGATTATGACACACATGCTTCTGCTGATGCATTGCTTGGCACTCTGCCAAACAAAACCAGTAAAAGGAAACCTAATCGAAAACGAGTTTTGAGAATCACAGTAAGTGTTTGTTAAGCTTATTTTTATTATTATTATTGTGGGAAATAGTAGCTTAAGTTGACTTTTTGTGTGAGAATGTTTTAGCTGACTTTGAAGGCAGCATAATCGCTTTACACCAATCTGTCCAACATGTGGCCTCTCTTGCATGAATCACTCCTTACCCGTGGCTAAAGTGAAGAAAACTGGCTGCTGTAAGCAAATGACGTGTATTTCTGAATGTTAAAACTCCCTAGCCAAGCACCACTTCGAACCTGTCAGAACATATATGGGCACAGCTGTACCATCCATAACCTCTCCGAGCGTGCAGGACACCAGCTTTTCCAGTTGACCTTTAGTGTCACAACTGTGAAACAAATCCTCTGCTTCCCTGATACCATTGCTGATATTAGCAGTGGCAACAGCTTTATCTTTCACTCTGGCGCACAAAAAGCCCTAAAAACAGTCATAAAACCAGGTCAGCACCACGTTGCTCCTGATGGAGCCGGCCAGAAACATCTGTAGGGTTTTTGGATGGGTGAAAAACAAACTGCAAGCAGTGAACTATGCACAGGTAACAGCTCTAGAGCTTGAAGATCAACCAGCTTGGAGGTTACTCACCAAATTCTGTCTTGTTTGAGGGCAGTGGCAGCAGTAGCACTCCAGGTAAAATGCATTTTTCCCCCCCTTCATTTGGAAAGCAAAGCTGAGGAGGTCAATGGCTGAGCTCTGTGGCTGAGGAGCACATTGCAGCAGAGTGTAAAACAAGTTACCTGTCAGCAGGCATGTCAGTCATCTGTCAGCAGACCTGTCCAGGGGATTTGCCATGGGTTTTGTTGCTCAGTCTCCTTGTGCTGTTGAATAACAGGCCTGGCAGGTCACAATGGGAGCCAGTTCTCACTCCGAGTTCGGATCACGCCAGCTACAAGTAAATAAGATTTGGATGAATGATCCTTGACCAGGAAAATCCCCTTGACACCAAGAAACCAGCAGAGATGGCATGGCTTGATTTTTGATTTAATCATTGCATTCCCCTTGCTATTCCAGGCCCAGGAGCAGCTTTGTTCTAGTCAGCCATTTCAATATTAACTATTTTTACTCCCATATTTCTCACTTCACCGATAAAGCTTTGAGAGCTACAGAAACATCAGCATTAAATCCATGCACCTTAAGAAATTTACAAGCAAAAGAAAAAAATAAAGGCTGCTCATCTCCTTTTGGATGATTCCTGGTGCTGCTCTGAGAGCACATTTCCCACAGGGTTTGCTGTTATTCCTGCAGCTGAAAGAGGGAGCAGGACCAGGCTCTGAGTCAATTTGCTCCATGAAGCCATGCAGCCTCCTCAGCTCTCAGCAATGAATAGTGAGGTTATTAATTTTCTTGCATTTCAGAATATGTTTGTCTTTGGACCAGGAGAATGTACAGTTTCCATCCTGCCAACGAGCTCTGCAGGAAATAGCTCAGGTATTTACCTGGCTTGGGACTGCTCATTAAGAAGCAGAATGAGATAAATGCAAATTAGAAATGACCAGCTTGAAGATTGTCTTGATGAAAAAAAACAAACAAAACACAGTCTTAGATAAGGCAGTCAACAACAGAATGAAGACTTTGGTGTTTTTAATAATTTCCAGGACCCCTCCGTGATTCCCTCCACTGATTGGAAGTGTCCCTCCTGAATGTGTGTGTCCTACAAATGCTGAGTGCAACAGCGTGGCCATTAAAAACCTCTGAGGTGCCACATCCCAGCAGAGCACATCCCAACACTTTTTCCCTGACATTTTTCCCTTTGCTAGCACACCCCTGAAATAACAGGTACATTATTGCAGAGAAGGAGCCACTGAGCTCATTTCCACGTAGCTTCCTGGGATAATGGAACAAAACAAACCAAGCTGTGGCTGCACGAGGTCTGATCTCTAGCAGAGGCACTGTTTTTATATCAGAGCACAGCCACTGAGGATGATTATTTGGATTACAAAACTCCACGTGTGTTGTCAGCAATACTGGCAGGAATGGAGGATGCACACGGGAGCTGTTGGAACCAGGACAGAGGGATGGGAATGACACACAATGAAGGGAAAACTCCCTGCCCAGGGAATTCAGACAGTGCTGTGCAGTCACTGCTGTGCTATTTGCCACGTGCTATATCCAGTCACAAAATATTCCACTCAGTGACATGGCCAGAAAAAGCCCTGTGAACCCCAAAGTCTTGGAGTCTTAGAATAACCCCTGGAGCACACCCTCCTCCACAAAAGGAGCCCAGCAGTGCTCCCAGTGACCTCCCAGGGACACACTGCATGCAGTTTGTTCTGTATTTAAAGGGTCAGGCAAAAATCACAGGGGCTGGTTTAGGTGCCTTCATGGCCACCCAGCACTGCTCTGAAACAGGGAAACAAATATTTTTGGCTATTTCATAATGCTGGGATGAAGTGTTACAAAACTATCTGGAGATTTTGAAGTATCCACTTATTTCAGTGGTTGAAAACTGAATTTGGGTAGCAGTATTGGGTGAAAAGGGATTTTGTCATTTAAAAAATATACACTTTCAAAATTAATCTGCCTTCTTTCCTTCTTCCCCACCCTCACTTTCAACTTTTTAATTTGCAAATTTATATTCCTCAGAGCGGCTGGACCAGCACAGTAGGAGGCTGCTTGTCACTTGAAGTTCAAATGCAGGATTTCAGAAAAAGGAAAAACATTGGAGTCTTTATGAGCTTTTTTTGGATTGGAAGACAAAGTAACATAATAGTGGTGCAATAGTTCTTACTGTAAAATGCCATTTCTATTGCCTACAACACCATACATATTATCACTATTGTTTATTATTCCTTTTCTGGGGGAAAAAAAAATTCTAAGGCTTCAGTCACAAGGACCTGAGGGAAGGTTTGCTGGTGTGGTCTCTACCTGAAGCTAAGAGAGTGGATGGAATTCCTGGCTAGGGACACTGCTGAAAAATCAGGAAGATGAAGGAGGGAGCAGTGAGGAGCTGTGCTGGCAAGTGTTGTTGTACAATATATTTTGACAGACCTTACAAAGTTTCTCTCCTCCCCTCTCTGTCATGGCAGTAGTTTATCTAAAGTGCAGCAGGTGTGTATATCCAAAAAGCTACCCCCAAACTCCTTCCTGTGCCAGATTTGTGCGTGCAATCATAATTCAGAAGCACTGGAACAAACCTCACACACTCTGTTGTAGATTACCATTTAACAGCAGCAAAACCCACTTCTTACCAAGCCTGAGGGATGCTTTGCCACCCGTTCTTAATTTTCCTGGTGCTTTCAATTCAACACGGACACAGGCTGCAGGGTCAGTTCCCAAATACAAGGGATCGTGATTTGATCATTTTGGCAAAGTGGCTTCAGGAAGGAACTCTTTTCTTCCCTTTTGGGAATGCCCCACCATGGTGCTGCTCCAGCATCACCAACACTGGACTTTGTCATTTATTGCATATTACTCAAAGTTAAATGTGACTATAATTTGCATAATACTATAAATTACATATTTCTAAAGCTCCTGTGACCGTTAGGGACAAGGGAATGACATTTCCATCACCTGCAGAGGCAGAAATGCAGAACACCTTTGCTCATGGCCTGACCCTACGCTGCTGAAGGAGCTGCAACACCTCAACAAAAAGGTCACAAAGAAACCTGCCAGACGCATTGAAAGAGCAATTTGGAATCACCAAATCCCAGCCAAATATATCTCACTGTTGTTACAGCACAAATATAATTGCTGCTATTATTAGTAGCAGGAATAGTTACTATTAAGGTTATTATTAGCCATAATTTTTACTGTGGTACCACTCAGGAATTCCCTCGGGAGACCAGGGTGCCATTGCAGCACGCTCTGTGTCACTGTTACCATGACAGTTTTGCTCTGTTTGCCGGTGTGTTTTGGCTAGAGAGCCAGCTGCTGACTCCCTGTGCTCCAAGTTGCTGAGCAATAAATCCCAAACCAAATTCAGGACCAGATTTCTGCTCCGAGGCTCGGCCCTGTGACTTGCCATGGAGGCTGCTCCAAAATCCCTGGCCCGAGACCACCAGGTCTCTCTGCAAAAACAACACTCCTACCAAAACTGGGGGGCTCCCAAGTCAAGTTTTTGAAAGTAGGTGTTGCAGGGAAGCACAGGAGCTGCTGCTGCTGGTGAGATTGACACTAGTGAGAGTTATTTGTGGGAAACAAGGAAGGTGAGAATGATTTCTTCGCAGTACGAGCAAATAGAAGCACGCCATATCAAGAAGAAGATATTTAGCTAAGCAGGATGAGACAAACTTTGTGAAATGTTACATGAATACGGGTTAGATTTCCCTGACAGACTGTCATGAGCTGTTGTCCTGGCTCTCAGCTTGATGTTGAATGCACCAAGTTTGTTAACCCTTCCAAGAAAGCCCACTCATTTGACTTTTCTGTCTTGCAGCAACACGTGGAAGTGGTCACTGCCCACGGAGGATGAATTTCATTGCAGGTTCACTAAGGGAGTTATGTTCCCCCTTAAAATTTCCATAGGCTTCTGGGCAGAGGTATGTGTCCCAGCCTGAGCCAAAAGTGCAGCAGAGGTGTGTGGGGTGCCCTCAGCTGCTGACAGAGACCAGGGAGGGAGGTTCAGCTGCCCCAGGACCCTGGGGTGACACCATCCTCCCATCCCAATCCATTAGCATCCCCAGGTAAAGCCACGGTCTGTGAACTAATGGTCCCAAACCATTACCTCAGGGTTGAAATCCTTGTCACAAAAGCTCCAGGGGTTGTGATTTGCATCTCTCCAAGTGTGGGTCCAGTGACTTCTCCATCTGTCATCCCAGCTATCTCTCTGTGTAATCTCCCTGGTACCTCTGTGCCACCAACACCCCCACCAGAGGTGTTGTGTTTTCTAATGGTCCACTTAGCACATTCAGAGGCCTTCCCTGCTCCCAGCATTGTTTGATTGTGTCTTTTAGGGCTGAGATCTGATCAGTGTTTGTACACCCTCTTCTGAAGCTCAGCTGACTTTTCCCTAAGCCTGCCATTCAGCTGCTCCCCCTTTCTTGTTCACAGGCACTCAAGCAGACCTATCCTCAAACACAGCAAACAGGCTAATGCCTCTTGAGCTTTATATTCCTTCCTGCCACCTCCTTTTTCCTTTTTCCTTGGCTTGTTGTGAGCACAGCTGAATGCCAGGGACAAGCCCTTCTGGGAATACCTGACAGTGTCCCACAGGTGACACCTTTGCTGCCAGCACAGCCAGGAGGGTGCAGGGACATGTGTCACACCAAGGGCTGGACCCAAGGAGCCACAAGGATCTGCAAGGCCACCTCAAGGCTTTGGGTCTCCATCCATGGCTCCCACATTTGTTGGCTTTTCCTTTTTAAAATTTCCCAGCATGTTCTAGCAATGCCCTTTTTCAGCAGGTTTCCACTCTCACTTCTCACCTAAAGCCCTGCCTTTTTCTGTCTCCCTTGCCCATAAAATCAGCTTTGGAGGGATGGACCATCCCGACAGGTTTGTGTGGAGCCACGTGAGTTTGTGACCCACTGCCTGTGTCCTCACCTGCCAAAACACAGACATCTCTCTCTGAAAGGACCAGACTAATTAAAACTACAACTAGAAATTGGGTTTAGGTCCTAATTTAACCCATATTCAGCCTTTATTCAGGCTAATCACAAAATTGATCTGTCTCTTCACACTAAACTCTTTACGTTGAAGGTACCTCTGTCCTTGATCAGATTTTATCTGGTTAAATATTGATACAGATGTACCACAATACAGGCAAGGCAAAATGGCACATTTATTTAAAAGATGATGATCATTCAGAACTACCTGTTGTGATCAGGTGAAAGTAGCAAGCCTAGGTCTCCTCCTTTGGCCATCTCATCTTTCTGAGAACCCTCTCCATCACTGCCAGAAGGCTCTCATGGCTTGCAGATGTCGTGGCCAAACTCCTGAAAGAGGCTGAAATTAAATCAGGTCTTCTTGAAACAAATGCCCAATCCTCTCTTGTGTCACTGTTACTACTAGTACTACAGGGAAAAAAAAATATACAGAGGAAAACAATTCTCCAACATTTCTGTGTTGCTGAAAAGCAGCGGATGTGGCGTGAGGCATCACAAAATCCTGCAGTGGAAGGCACTGCTCTGAACAGCTCACAAGCTTACTTGGTGCTGATGTAAAACAGCCATTTCACCCATTTTTAACAAAATAGTACTGCTCGTGGCAAAAGTAAAACCATTACAAATCAATCAATCAATCCAGGAGGTGTTTAAACCAATATAAAACAATCATGTCAGTGTTCACGCCTTGGCATTTTAATGCTTGAATCTGTATTTTGCAAGAGGAAAGAAAAAATAATTAAAATATATTTTACTAATAAATTATTTATATCATGTGGAGTAAAAAAATCTCTGGACCATGAGGAAAAGTTTGTGATGTTTTGTTTGAGCTGGAAATTAGTGTAACAATTAAGGCTCCCAGCTCAGGTTCCAGGGAGGCATCTTTCTTCCATTGCATTTTTCTCTGTCCCTCCTATGCCAACTCTTATAAAACAAGATACCACGGGATTTAATTCTAAAAATCTAATATTACTGCCTTGTGGTGAACTGAATACTACAGATTCCTTTTTGATAATACTGTCTCATGGGATTCCTGCATGGTAACAGAATCTCCTGGGATGCCTGTGTGGTAACCATATCTCACTGGATTTTGGTGGTATTTCTCCCATTGGATAACCCCAGCCCCACCAAATAAGCAGTCATAAACCTCACACTCTCTTTATTTTACATGGCATTATTTTGCTAACATCAGATCCTGGGGGTTTTTCACCACTTTTTTCACTAAATCGGAATCAGGGCTCTAAGAGAAATGAATATGATGGAATATTTGGTTTGTTGGACAAGAACAATGTTAAGATGTTCTATTAAAGAAGCAATAGTTGGAATGCTTCATGGCTTCATTGCACTAAGTCTTTAGCCACTCGTGGACTAGAAAACTTTCTGCTGTTCTGAAAGTGAGCTATGGTAAGAGTTCTTCCTCTTCCTCTTCGTGCCTGTGAGAGAAACCACAGCTAGACAGTTTCAGAAAAAAAATGTACTGAGCAGTTCTTGAGAGATGTTTTCAGCCAGATCATGAAGCAGCAACCCAGCCTTTCTGCCCAGTTGTTCACAGCAAGTTGATGGGGATGAAATTATTGCAACAAGTCCACAAACACACAGAGTTTTGTTCTTATGGTCTTGCCTGGTGTTGCCAGAAACCTTTCCAGCTTCTCACAGGCTACAGGGCCACCCTGGGAAGTCAAACTGGGAAATTCTGTCAGGAGAACTGCACGTCTTGCAGGGTTCAAACTTGTTCCATCACCCTGCAACACTGACAATGGCTTAGGAGAGTTCTGTTCTGGCTCTCCCTGTGAGATTTCCAGGCTCAAGAGTTTTGTCTTGAGCTTTCCTTTGACTCATTTCTTGTCTCCAATGGCCCGCTTTTGAGAGGATGTGGTTTGGGGATTGCCTTCAGGGAGGGATTGCTGCTGAGTTGGGACCCAGCCTTGCTCACAGTAGGACAATTCCAGAGCATTTTCCTGGTTCCATGATCCACCTCTTGGAGTACTCAGTCCCAAAAAAGTGGGTCAGCTAAAACACAGATGGGCCTTGCAAAGAACTTTTCAGTAGGATTTGAGTCCCTGGGCTTTTGGATGTGCCAACAGACATCTTTAAAGGTGATTTTAGCAGAGCTCTGAGCAGCTGCACCTCTGGCTCAGTAAGAGATGGGAAGCTTGAAACCCAGATGCTGCCAAGGCTTGGAGCCCAGTGAGGAACACAAGGTGCCTGAAGAACACAAATGTTAGAGATGAAGGAAAGTAAACAGGCAACACCTTCTATTGAAGCTCTGCATCTCAGACAAATAAAATGGACATATGCCATTTTTCCTTCTCACAGCTGTCTTTCTGTCCAAATATAACACTCACAACTCCAGAACTTACAGCTGTTCTGAGCCCTTTTTTGAATCCAGACCAAGCATCAACACCAGTTTTTCTCTGGTCCTGCCCAAGTTGTTGAATCTCATTGCACTTAGAGGTCCAAGGAGCTGGAATAACAACCCCAGGCAACTTGATGTTATTTTGGGGAGGATCAATAAAGTTTATGAAGAACTTCCAGAAGGTGAAAAAAGAAAACACAGCTGACACACTTGATACCAGATCTGCCAAGACACCTTTATCCCTAAACCCTGGCCTTTTCCATCTGCCTGAAGAACCACTGGAATTAGCAGGCAGGTGAGCAAGTGGAGGTCCTGGCTGGCACTTTGGCAGCTCCTGCAATGACTGGGAAGTCTGGCTGTTGCTGTAGACTGGGATAACCAGGAATGGTGTCAGATCAGGGGCTGCATCTCTCCTCTGCTGCCTTTTAAGTCCCAACTCTCTGCTTGGACAAGGAACTGAGAAAACCCTGTTGGAGCGTGGGGCGACAAAAACCTTTTTACCAGGGGGCTTTTGATGGTCTCTTAAGGGGCCATTCATGACTCTGTGGTGAGTCACCACCCCAAAAATACTGCCAGGGCTATTCATTCAGCGGGTCTAGCTGGAAACAATCTAGGGAACTCTCATCTTCAGGTCAGTGGGGGCTGGCAGCACTGGGCGAGACGGGAAAGAGCACGGCTCCCAAATTGCTCTCGTGCATGCTGTGCCTGGGGACTGGCCCTGCAGGAAGGGAAGGGATTGTTCCATTTTGTCCCATGCCCAGGAGCAGGGTTGTGGGGTCCCTGTTTCACTGGGCTGGGTGGGTTTTTTGTCTGCTTGAGGAATGATGAGGCTGGGAAAAGTTTCTGTCAAACCCCGGGGCCGAAAGGGACTTGGGGAGTGCTTGGGGGAGACGCAGGAAAATTCCTGCTGGAATCCCACACTGCTGGAAGGGTCAGGGAGAGACTTTAGTGTTTATCCTGTTTATAGCCCACAGGACCTTCTTAGGGCTATAAAAATAGGGGAGAATCCATAAAACCAGCAGCAGCATCTCACATATAGCACAGCTCCTTTCTTACGAGATGGGCAAGGAGCTAAATGCCTTAATTAGAAGTTTGCCGAGTTATTTTTTGTGTGTTGCAGCCAACGACACAGAACATGGACTCCTGATGGAATACCAAGGCAGTAAATCAATGGAGGGTCTTTGCTACCGTCCATGAAATGCTCCAGCTGTGCTCCTAAGGATTATAATGTCAACAGAACCCTTGATTTGAATCACAGCCTTGCCTTCACTCAGGGGCCGTATATTAGTCTGCTTGAAAAGCAGACAGAGTTTCATTGCTCAGGGAAAGGGAAAAAAAAAAAAATAAAAGAAAATAAAATTTTTAAAAAAAGAGAGAATTGCCAGGATGAAAATAAAATGGTGATGTAGGGAAGGAACACTGCAGTGTAGCCAAAGGAGACACGTGGTGACTTCCAGTAAAAACCTCTAGAAACTCAAACTTAAGGTTCTTGCCCTGTGTTTGCTTAGGATTAATTTCGCAAGTCAAATTTAATTTTTCCCAATACTTTTAGACAGCGCTCAGGCACCTGATAAAGTGCTCAGCTTCAGCAAAGCCATTACAGCAATGCCAGCTGACTTCAGCCAAGGATCTGGTCCTTACTCAGGGTCTGAAATATATCAGGAATCCCAGGAAACAAAAATGGATAATTTTTGACAGCGGTAAATTTATCTGGAGGGCAAATATGTTTGAATACCAGTCATGGTTATGGTTCTGCTTTAGGGCATGATCAAATCATAGAATCAGAATCATAAAAAACCCTGAGTCAGTGGAGACTGGACTGTATCCCATCTGGCTGCATTCTCAAAAGCTGTGTAAAAGGTGCAGTTTTGCCTTAGCCAAACACTTGAAGGAATCTTTTGACATTTAGCAGGTGTTCTCTAGCTATGATTGTAATAAATCTTAACAACCCACGTGTAACCAGACCAAAAAAAAAAAAAAGCTGAAGGATTTTCTAATGATGACCTTGAAGTTGTTGACGAGGTCACAGTGGTAGTGTCATGCTGCAGTTTGCACATGTTCTTACTTTCTTATTCCTACAGGAATCAGCTGCTGCCAAAGTATACATGATACAAAGTAGAATCTGGGTTATCCAAAGCTCAGTCATAGTCTCTGTTGCCTATAATACAGTTCTATCCCTGGCATTTATTGCTTACACTGAAAAGTATCTCAGTTATTCAAAACCCTGGTTACTCAGATTCAGTGGCTGAACCCATTAAATCAATTTGCAATTAATTCAGTTGGCTCAAAACCATTTCCCCCCTCACAAGTGTGCTGAAGCCGTGCAAAGATTTGCACAAAAGTCACTCAGAAGGGGAGAGACCTACCTTTGCTTTTGTTGGAAGCAAAAAGGAAAAAGAAATCTCACATAGCTCCAAAAGTCCTGGAACTGCTGGCCGGCTTGTATCTTTGCAGGAACAAGAAAACTTCATCTGTGAAATGCAGAATTACTTGAAAATGCTGCCTTGTGCCACCACTAAGGTTGAAGAGCAGCTGAAATACATTGGGGTTGTAGAGCTGAGCCAATTCCTGAAATGCAATCCTGGTTCTACTGCCCCGACTCCTGCACAGTCACGGTACCCGGTGGGAATGGGAGCAGCCTTTTCTCTTGGCTTAGCATTTGGTTTGTTTTGGTTTGTTTTAGTTCCTCACCAGCACGTGTGGAGCCTGTGCAGATCTGTGCCAGCTCCTGCTCCCTCCAGCACCTGCAGGACTGCCCTGGGGCTCCTGCTCAGGCTGCCATGGATGGGCTCCAAGAGCCTCATCCCGTCCTTTCCTTGGGATAACGTGAACTTCCCTTGCTGTGGTGCCTCCCAGTACAAGCACACGCGCCCCCAAAGCTGAAAACACAGGTTTGCATCCATTAAATACAGCCCTGTTTCCCACTAGGCCAAATAGAAAGCACGAGTTTGTTTCATAAAGGAGAGAAATTGAAGTGTCACACTGACAAGTGGATGATGCCATTGGTTTGAAAATACACACTTTGTTTGTCTCAGATAAAATGCTTTAGTCCTGCAAGTGTGTACAGAATAAAAACCCACTGGCCTTCAATGGGCAGGGCTCTCCAGGACAGTTTTCTAAACTGATTCTCTTTTTTCTTCCCCACCTGCCCCTGCCTCTTTTCTTCCTTCTCCTCCATCTTTCTGATGGAGGAAATGGGCCCACAGGAGCAGCTCAAGGTGTAGGAGTATTTCTCTTCTCTCTCTTTGCATTTTTACCTGTCCGTGCCTCCTTTCCTATTCTGTTTTACCAACGTTACATGGAAGAGAGGCACAAAGTGTTTTTCAGTCTGTCCACAGCTTTTTTACCAAATGCTTCACTAGTTTCTAAAATAAAGAATAATTATTCCTTTGTTTAACCATCATGATCTTTACAAGGAACATAACCTAGATTGTCTCCAAGATTTATCAAGAAAGCAAACTCTTGTCTAACCTCTCTAAGGTCTTGTTAGACCTCCCTGACTCAGTTTTGAAAAGCTTTGTTTTACCATCCTTGTCCCCTTCTGGAAAGAAGAAATAGGGAATCTCCGTTTTCACGGCTATTTTTGAACGCGTTTCCAGTAAAACACTCGAAGTACAGCTTCATTTTTCATTCAGAACTGGGGAAAGAAAGAGTTAATCAGATCCTGAGGGCTTGCTTTCCATGTTCACTGCTGATTGTGGGTAACAGATACTCGGAGCAGACAGGACACAAATAAACCCAGTTTCTGCCGCTGTAGTTTTAGACCCGCGCTGCCACGAAAAAATGCCCAAGGATTTAAGAATAATTTTCGGTCGGTTTCACGGTCTGAGCAAGGCATGCCTGTGAGCCTGAGATGTCTGCAGTGCAAACCAGGCACGCAGGGTCACAGCACAGCTATGCCCTGCCCAGCACTGTGTGTCACCTCGCCTCTAGTGACACGCTCTCAGGGGACTTCTCTCAGATGGGCTCGAGTCTGGCTCCATAAAAGAACTTTTTGTGGCTTTTCCCCATAGAAATACAAAAGGAAGTTAATTTAACTTCCTTTTATTAACTGCTGTTAATTCTTTGCTAATGAAGCATCTAAAGGCACAGAACTCTGGTCACACTTGGTGAATGAGCCCATTTCTCACTCCAAAAAATTCATGCAAGGAGTAATTTCCTAAAGATAAGAATTGACTGAAGACAAACTATTGGCTGGTTATCATGAGTGATGTATTATTGGACAGAATAACCAAATCTACGTGAAGTACTTCCAACAGAAGACTACATCCAAATGAAAAAAAAACCCTGATATTTCCAAATGAAACAGACATTCAGCTCAAAGTGTGAGTTCTTGCTCAGTATTTTGATACTGTCAGACCTAGTTTTCTTTCTTTTAAGACAAAAAATTTGCAAATCAAGCAGCTGGTGCCAGAGATATTTCCAAGCTGGTAGAATTGCACATCCCACAGGGGCTGTATCCTCCAGGAGCTCTGCAGCCACCCCCACTGTCCTGTGTTCCTTACGTTTGCATTAGCACCAGGATGTCTCTAAATCCTTCTCACTGCTCTTCAAATCCACACATTTTCAGCAATAAAAAGCACCACAGCATTTAGGACTAATGCTGTGGGGGACAAAAAAAATTCTTTAACCTGTAAAGCAAAGACCTTGAACAAAACCCCTGAGGTTTTGTGGCCAAAAAGGGGATGTTCCCTGGATTTTAGAAAGGCTTCCCTCTTCTGCTATGCAGTGGTGGCATCTGAACTATTGCAGGACTAAAATGGGACGGTTCCCTTCAAGCATCTAAATTTGGAGGTGGCCCGAGAATGCTCACAAAGGAGGGCAGTTACCATCAACTGCTCTTTAATTATAGATCTGCTTGTTCACCTTCCCAAATCCTTCAAACCTTCCCAGAGGAAACAGGAGACATTTGAACTTGCACACTTCAAAGGACTGTTTAAGATAGCTTTAGAAAGAAATGAAGATCAATCAGTTCAATACATTTTCTTCCTATGGAAAGCATTTCACCTCTGAAAATCCAAGGAGGGGGAGAGCAAATCTTTAATAGAAGAGGAGGCAGATATGTGGACTAAAGGACTGCTACCTTATCCAAGCTATTCAGTTTTGTTGTATTACTTAGTTCTCACAGGAGAACAAGTTTCCAAAATTTCCCTAGGGTTTCATACACGTTCTCACTCTCTTTTTCCCTCTGCTGCTGAAATAAACTTTTCCAACATCACCTTTACAGGCAGTGCTCTTTCCTGAGCACATCCAAAAAGCAAGGTACCTTTTGCTTAAAAAAAAAAAAAATTTTTTTTGGCCCAAAACTGGAAAAAATAAGTCAAATTCAAGTAAAATTTTTACACCTAGATACTTTTGCTTCGGCTTTTATTCATGAAGTATTTTGGGGTCCAATTTGTTCATATTTTAGAAGCTGGTCACTCCTTTTTGCTGTCATCCTAAAGGCCACAAGGAAGAAGGGGATATTTGCAGCTGGCAGTGTTTCCTTCCTCGGATCAGTTTGTGTTTAAGGGCTGTGTTCACATCATGGATGTAGGTGAGAATATCCATTTCCCAACCATTTCCCATCCATTTCCCATTCATTTCCCATCCATTTCTCATCCATTTCCCATCCATTTCCCATTCATTATTTCCCATCCCAGGTGCCTTCTCAGGCAATGAACCAGCAAGTGAAAACACGAGAAACAACCACAAAGAAGGGGACCTCCCTCACGTTGCTCATCTCCACACTTGCAGCTAAGTTTTCCCGGGGACAAGGAATTCACTGCTTGGAAAAATGCCTCTGGCACCAGCTAGGAATCCATGATCATTTTTTAAAATTCCATTAACAGAACAGAGGATAAACAATAATTCTTCAGTCCCTGAAGGTTTGTAGGGCAGAGGAGACCAGAAGCAGCCAAGGGGTGACTGAAGACATTTCACATCCACTTGTTCAGCTCCAGAAGATGCAGGGATATCTGCCAGGATCTGGCTCATCAGGAGATACCCCTTGCAGTCTCCTGGTTCTGACAGGTTAGCATCCTTGCCCTCTGCCTTACCTCTCCACAGAGAGCCATGGAATAGTTTGGGCTGGAAAGGCTCCTTTGCTGGTGTGTTTTCCTGCCAAAAGATACTCCTTTTGCAGCCAGTAGAAAGATGCTGTATTTATTACCAAGGAAAATATTTTGCATTCCAAGAAGGAGGAGAAGAAGAAGAGCTGTCAGTAAAGTCCCCCACCCTGTGCACAGATTGTTGTTTTGATAAGATAGATCTCAGCAGTTCCTACCAAAATGTTTTTGGCAGAGTAATAAGCTGATATTCTTTGGTCCTTAGAAAACATCAACAATGCATAAACAGTTGTCCTAACTAAATGCCTCTCTTTGCAAGGCCTTCAGCAAGTCATTGGTAATTAATATTGGAATTAGTATTGAATTGGTAATTAATATTGAATTAGTATTGAAGCATTTCAATTCCAGATTCCACAAATTATGTGGAATCTCATTTGCTTTGGGTCCAAAAGTCTTTGCTGTATCAATGTGGCAGTCAGTAATTTTGTTATGACTAATCTTAGAAAGGTTTGCTTAATTTGCCTGTATTCATTTTGGGGGAGGTACATTGCAAACTTCTCTCTTTTAGTGCTCTCCCTCAGCTTTTGAGGCCAGAAAAAATATTCCTCGTTTTTAACGTTGTACTTTTTTTTTTTTTTCCAGGAGGAATATGTCATGTTACTATCAGATACACAGGCATACAAGTATGAAGAACCTTGTGCTTTCTGTCAGGTACTAAGATTCAAAGTTTTCATTGCTGCTGTTGTTAACAGCTTTATTTTCTGAGCTTATTGTTTGGGTCTGAAGGGGATTTTGGATGTCAGTGCTCAGGGGTGGCAGGGTCCTCAGGGGGAAGATTTCAATGCAACCCAAAGAGATTTTTTTCAAAGGCATTTTTCTGTGATATCTCATATATTTGCTACAATTCTAATATATTAACTTTCCTGCTCCTCTGAGTTCCTATTTACAGATGAACTTCAAGAACTGAAGATGAAATGGTGAATATCAGCACGTTGTAGCAGCTTTGCTGTAGAGGTTTTTTTTCATCTTGAACTGCTCAGGGTGGGAGAAAACCTTCTGAAAGCTGGGGGTGTAACCACATCCTCGGTTCAGACAATTATAAGAAACACTTAAGCCTTGTGGACTGAATAGTTGAACTAACACCAGGCCCGTGCAAGTATCCAAAGGGAAGACACGTGTGGCCAAAGGGATTTCTTTGCCTATTGTTTTCCAGAGGGTTGTGCATCTGTGGAAGAAAAGCAGAGGAGAAAGTGGAAGAGTCAGGAAGTAAAGCAGGAAATCCAAGAGCTCACAAAAGAGCTGGAAGCAGAGGGGGCTTTGGGGCTGGTTTGGGCTATTAAAGGGTATGAACAAAACATCCCCTCTAGCATTATTTTCATGCTTGTGGTGACTGAGAAAAATAGATTTTGTACATTCTTTGTAATTAAATGAGATTACCTTGAGAAATGTCACCAGGCCCTCTCCTAAATGCTGAGGGAATAACTGTGAGGCAGTTCCCAAACACAAATGGAGTTCACTGCTGCTCTTGCTGAGGAAAACAGGAGCAGGGCTTGGAAAGAAGAATATCAGACCTCTATAAAGCAGTGAAACAAAGAGCCAGAAATATCACAGAATTACCAGAATATAATCTCAGGATGGTAAATTAATGATGCTCAAAGAGAAGGGAAATCCATGCTTAGAAAGTGGAGAAAAATGTGAGTAAATTTGGAAACAATTCCTGCCTTGTGACTTGGTTATTTGGCATGGGGGGCAATTCATGTTTCAAGCTTTTTCCAATTTTTTCAATTCATGTTGTTTTTTTATGAAGAGACAGCCACAAAAGTCCCAACACAGTCACCAAAGGCCAGGATATTTTACATAAGATTGGTTAATGAAGCTATGATGGGCTAAAGCAAGGATTAAAGGAACTAAAAATCTGCTCCAGACATAGCCATGGACTAGGCTGTGTGTTTTCTGTCTGGAAGCAAGTAAATGAAAACTTTGCCAAAACCCCCCAATTAATTCACTGCCCTCTGCCTCATGAATAGACAATGACATTCAAACACAGTTCAAGTAATGTATCAGTGACTTGGAAAGTTAAATATATATATATATATTAAATATATATATATTTGCATAATTCGTACAAATTCTACAGAACTATGTATTTTAAAAGTACAAAACTGTGAGGAAATGGTGCTACAAGTGCTAGAAATGGTACCAATGGAAAGACTTTTGCCATTTTTAGGGAGGAGGTGAAGGATATGAAGAAAAGGCACCTTGTGGAGTGTGAGAAAGAGACGGTGCAGAGGAACAACCTGAAAAGATAATTTTTGGGAGTACAATTGACCAGCTGCTCAATTCTTGTACATACCTGCCAATTGGGCAACTCCACTGAATGTGCAAGAAGTGATTTTAAGGGAGAGCACAGATGGTTAGTACGCCAGATTGTTAGAGTGGGCTGTGGAACTACTGATCCCAAACCGGAGAGCATTTGTGGATGGAGAGGAATGGGAGGGGCTGGGAGGGGGAACTGGGCTCCAGAAGGCACAGCAGGAATCTGAACATCCAAAGGCAAGGGCAAACCCATAACCAGTTGGAATTGAGTGCGGCTAATCCCTGAATCAGACAGGATGGGAGCCTTGGAGAGCATCTGATCCAAGCCCTCTCCTCCAGCAGGGTCAGCAAGAGCAGGTAGCCCAGGAGAAGGCAATGGATTTGTGGTGAGGATGCTCAGTGAATTTGTGGTGAATTTGCAATGAATTTGTGGTGACCTTCCTCAAAAAACACAAAAGAAACAAACCCTGATAGCAGCCTGCACAATGGAAAGGTGTGGATTCACTCAAGGGGCTTTTTAAAGAGGAGACACATCCTGATGTTTTACTCCTAAGGAGAAAATAGCTCAGATGTACTTCCTCCTGTAAGTATGGTTCTGGTCTAAATAAATAAAATGGGATATAGAAGACAACCGGGGTCATTATCATCAATAGGATTTCAGCCTGTCAGTGTCTGGGAACTGTGGAATTCAAGGTTGCTAAAAGAATATTAAGCAGTGAATGTCTGTAATGAAAAGCATTTCAACAAGAATATTAATGTTTCTTAAAAGATAGGAGGAAAAAAAAGCAAAAGACAAATCCCAAAGCCATCTCCTTTGAGTTGCTGCAATGAGACTGAGCAAAGAAAAATCCTAAGAATGTGGATGAAATTGTTTTAGGTTGATGTGAAAATCATCACTTACCTACAGTAGTTAAAATGCCATTGTGTCCAATGAGTTATTTATTTTTTTTTCTTTTGTCTCCCCTCTCCTTTCTTTTTCAGTGTTAGTATTTTAGGCTTTGTTGGGACAAAAATTAACACTGAAATAAGAATTTAATTCATGAGTTAAGCTTAACTTCCTTGTGACTTCCTATGGGAGAGTGCTTAAAACAATATTCCTACAAGCATGAAATACAGCTCTAACCAAAGGCAGGAGTAAGCAGGTGTTCTGTAATTAGTGATATTCCTAATCACACACAGCAATTACCTGCTGATCCTTTATGGCAGGGAGCTGGGCCATCTGGAAAAGAGAGGCAGGAGAAAAGAATGAGAGGAAAAATTGACAACAACAGAGGTACAGCAAAGCAAGGGACGCTGCCAGCATAAAAAAACTCACCCTTGAGAAAAGCTGGGAGCGAAGAGTAAATGTTTGATAGGAAGTGGACTTGGAGCAGGGCTGAAGATGCATCTTTGTGTCATGGTAAAAAGGAGTTTGTTCACTTTCTTCAGACTATCAGGTGTCAGGAGTCATTAACCTTACAGCAGCAATTTTAGGGGAGAGAAAGCTGAGAATGGATCTCGGTTTTGTTACAAGTTGAGGTAAAATAAATCTGAAAGTGATCAAAACAAATATTTTTGATCTATTTATTTAGAAATTGGAGGGAAACCATCTCTCTCGACCTTCAGCTGTGTGTGATCTTTCCTTGCCAGCCAGGCTTGCTGACACTTCCCTTCCCTTGCATTTTGTTCCTGGAGCTGGAGAGCTGGGAGGGCTCCTTGCACCCACCTTCCCTGCCCAGTCCTCTCCCAGCTCTAGTGGGAAGTGAAACTGGGAATTGAGACAGGGGAGCTGGCAGACCCCACAGTGGCTCCTCAAAACAGCCCTGATGACCAGGAGGCAAAATTTCATTTTCTTCCCTGATACAATGAACTTTGAGAAGCCACCTTGGATCCTGCAGCAGTTTGGGCCCCGTGTGGTTCACAGGACAGTGAACAAACAGAAAACCTGAATTCTTCTGTTTCTTTTTCAGTCTCTCTCCTTCCTCTTTGCACAGTAGCTCCTGACCTGAGGCTGCCTGATTAACTCTGTGAAGATCCCACCTCTATTTTTGCATATTTTGTAAAAGCAGGTAAATTTGGGAGCATGGGTCCCGGTTTTCCATACCCTTCTTTAAACCTAGGTTTATCCTGTAAGCACCATTATTTAATGTATGTCATTTAAAGGTCTTTTTACATTATTTCAATATAAAAAAGAATGGAGATCAAGGCACTTTGACTTCCTTATCGACACATAGTTTCCTCCTTTGTTAGAATATTACAGAAAAGATTGGAGAGTGGAAGGGATGGAACACATTATTTGGTATAAAGACACCTTTCTGGTTTTACCTTTGTAGGGATGTAAACAGTGCTAAACCTAGGCTTGGTCACCTCATGCTGTGAATTTATCTTACTTCCCCCTCTCACAGATTTCACCCCCTGGTGAACAGAAGATTTTTCACTACCTAGTTTTAAATGAGCACATTTAAATGGGCACATTCAAAAGCAGCCCACAACAGGAGCTTTTTTCCTCAATATGACCAGGAATGGGATTCACACCTGTCTGTCTCTCTATGTAATATCAGATTTAACTCACAGATCTTTTGTTAAATTCAGATGGAGCGTTTATTTCAATGCAGTCTTTCTTTTCTCCAGCTCTCCACCATCAGGGCCTAATTCTGGGAAATGAAGAGCACGAGGCCAAACCCCACTGAAAGTACCATTATTTGTGCTTGCCAAGCACATCTCAATCTTTGTGCCACTCTGCCAGCTCCTGGATACCAAGAAAAAAATGTTTAAAGCTGAACCCCTCGCTCAAAATCGCATCTGTGATGGGGATTCCCCTCGGCTTTGTGGAAGTTAACTTCCAGAATCACAGCAGAAAAATCATAGAAGCATGGAATGGTTGGAAGGGACCATAAATCTCATCCCATTCCACCCCCTGGCATGGGCAGGGACACCTTCCACTATTCCAGGTTGCTCCAAGCCCCATCCAACCTGGCCTGGGGCACTTCCTTCTCTGGGCACCCTGTGCCAGGTCCTCACCACCCTCAAAGGGAAGAATTTCTTCCCAATACCCATGCCAAACCTACTCTCTTTCACATCACATCTGAGTCCTATTCTAAGAGAGGATTCATCTGTTGGTAAACAGGTTTATACTGCCAAAGCCTGACCAATGCAATGTTTGATATTTATTTATTTAAATGGAAAGGTCAGGCATCTCGGAGTTTAAACTTAACAAAATCAAGGATAATCTGGTAATGTGTAGGTCTATCAAAGTGTTTGAAGCAGCTGAAAATCTTACTTTTCTTGGAGAGTCTTGGAAAAAGTATAATTGACGGTGGCTGGTCATAAAATAAAAATAAATACATGTAAATTAAAAGAAACAAACCACCGTTTTCTTTAACTCCTGTATTATGTAAAAATAAGAATATAGCCTCTTATGGCCAGAAGAGCCATGAAAGTGCTATACCTCCTCTGTGGACATAAAATTTGGTAAGTGTTAAATATCCCTGTGGTCTGGGAGGGGCAGCATCACTCAGATAATAGCCTATGGCAAGTTAGAATGAAAATACTCAAAATAATATATATATTTTTAAGAAAAGAAAACGTGAAAGTCATTGATGCAATTATCACATCCATCCTTTGAATGTGCCTCAGTTTATCTCCCATCTCTTTTCCCCACAGGTAACAACCCTACAACAGCTAAAAGCAAGCGGCGTGGTGATGGGTTCTATCACACAGGGCACAAAAAACCTGTCCATGTTAAAGCCTCCCTTGCAATCACAGCTGTTTGCTCTTTTTAGTAGCATTTTGAGGGCTCCCAGCCCCTGCCAGCCCCAACACGAGCTCCCCCCCACCCCCTCAGTGTCCTCTCCTCCTGCGCTGGTTCTTGCCGGGCGCCTTCAGGAGGCTCTCCCGGAATTTCCCGTTGGCGTGGAGCAGCCGGACCATCTCGTGGTCTTTGTTATCCAGCACCCTGGGCAGAAAGAGGGAGGATTTCTGTGTCCTGCGGGTTTTAAAGCCCCTCCTGGGTCGTCCTTTGCCGTTGATGGAGAGGTACCAGAGTCTCTCGGCGCTGGCTTTGCGCTTGGTGCCCGCCCTGCTGGGCACAGTCCGGTACAGGCGGGAGGCGTAGGTGTTGTATCCCAGCTCGTGGATCCTCTCCACAAACTCACACTCGGGGTTGTAGCTCTCCTGGAAAGGGAACATGAAAGAAAATCCTAAACCAGGCTCTTCTCAGTTTTAGGATGAGGACAGCGATGCAATGGGCAAGAAAATCTCAGGCTGGTGAGACAAAAGGCAGGAGGGAAGCGCTGAGCCGGATCAAGGTGCTCCCTGCCAGCAGTGTGAGCACACCCTGTGCATCAGAGACCCCAAACTGAAAACAAAAAGCTGGAATAGGAGTGAATAGCTCTGCTGATTGTTCAGCTGTAATTTTTTTCCTGTGCTTATGAATTTAATGCAGCTGTGGAGTGGACAGATTATTTAAATGCTGCCTATCGACCTCTGCCATCTGTTGAAAAGGTAAAATCCTACAGTAAAATGTGTCCCTTCAGTTGGTGTGTTAGTCATCAGATGCACTTCTAGTCTGTAACACCCAGTTCAGAATGGATATTTGAGCAGTAAACCACAGCTTTGTGGAGCTTCTTTGTCAGCCTACCAAAATGAAAGCACACCCTGCCTACAGTGTGTTCCTCCAAAATGCCAGGCTGCTCCTTCATCACAAACTGTAAGGCACAACGTGCACCCGTCCCAGTTGCTCACATTTCACATGATCTCTCCAAAATTGGCCCTTTTCACCTGCTCCTCGACTGAGAGACATCCCTACAAAAGCCTGGCGCAAGGAACTCCAGCCCCCTCCCCGGGAGCAGAACCACCACAAAGGACCTCCCACACTTTCCATCTTTCCCTAACTCCAAACCCACCCTTGCTCCATCTGTGGGATTAAGATTTCAGGATCTAACACGTGTGAAGCACAGAGGCAGAAGGGAACTACCACCATGAGTTTTTCCTTTTTTCCTTGTCTGGAGGGTGTGGAGAGGGCACAGGTAGCCGGGCTGGGGCCAGAAAAGCCCTGGATGCCACCAACATCACGTCTTTAATGCTGCTCCCTCCCCAGAAACACTGATGGGCACTTAACAGGATTTTTAAAAGGCTCCACATGTCCCAGCTTCCCAGCTGTGGAACGGAAGAGCCCTTCCTTGCAAGGACAAGGTTTTCAGATGCTGTGGTGCTGGAACCCACGCAGCCACCAGATGTGGGTTTGTCCTGCTGCCTGCCTCCCTTCTGGCTGGGGAGGATTTATCACACAGCATAAAAATGAGGGGATGATCACGACCTGCTAAGGGCACAAAGGAATCCTGCAGGCTCGGCAAACCCGTCTTGTTGATGTGGGAAAATCGGTGAGCTGCGGGATAATGGAGTTATTCCAAAACGGTTTCATAAAATGCTCCCTGGGTAATTATCCCTGAATTAGTCAGATTTTTGAAACAGGGGCTTTGCACAGGGTCTTGAGCCAGTGATATCAGCGAAGTTGCTGGACAAGCAAGCAAAGACAGCAAGTTTCTCCTGAGCTGAGCCCTCACCCTTTCGGGCACCTCCAAAAAAAAGCTGGAGTGGAGTAGCATTCCCTGGATCGTCCTTCCAGCTCTGAAACAGTTTATTTCAAACTTGAGTTGGAAGGGGACAAATTATCTTTTTAAGTTATACAGAAACCTTCCATGGCTGATATTCTTTTGCCACGAGACAGATGAACAAACTTCAGGATGCTCCTTCCACCAGAAAGGGAAGTCCAGGAGAAAAGGAGTCTCAGAGCTATCCTGCTCCTGGCTTTTCTGAGCTTTAGGAGAGGAGTTTTTTGCTCAGACTAAGAATTAGTCTTATTTTAATTTAGTTTAAGTAATCTGAAGGGGAAAACCCCTGTTTTGAAGAAGAAAGAGAGAAAGATGAGAAAGAACTTGAAATAAATCATCCTTTCAAATAATTTCTTCGGGGCAGATGCTGGTTTTGAATTGATGGAGGAGGTCCATTGGGGAAAAAAAAAGTACCCATTTAAATCAGAATATTAACCAGAAGCCTTAACTTGGGCAAGCAGAGCCACCATGCCCTCATTCCTCTTCAGCTGCATTTTTCCTTTGCCAAAATCGTTTGCGGTGTGGTTCCCTGCAGCAGCAGCAAAGAACCCTCATCTTTTTACACGGGGGCCCCTTAATCAGTGAGCATCACATGAGACACATTACAGAAACTGGGTGGCAAACACCCTCAGAACACTCCTGAAAAGCTGGAGTTAAATGTGTCAAACTGGGGAGGGACAGAGCTGATTGTGTCACCTGGGAAAAGATCACATAGCTCAAGGGTATGTCCTGCTGCCCAAGTCAGCAGAATTACACCCAAGGACTTCTAGGATGGAGCAAATCTCACCTCAGCCGTGTTTCCCCCCTTCAAACCTGCTCCCATGCCCCAGGATTCCTGGGGAAACTGCACGGTTTGGCTGCCCTGCAGTGAGAGATCATAAGATTGCTGGGATGTAATCAAAGACAGTAGAAGAAACTCAAGTAGGGAGATAATGTGGATGCTACACGCCGACCAAGGTGCCCTGGTATGCCCCTGAGTGTGAAGAGGTCTAAGCTGGAGTATTTTATTCACTCGGGGGAAATATTGTCTGGGCTGAAAAGGCAAGACCCTCACTTATATCAGCACACCCCAGATTTTATCTCACAGATCAAGGAAGAAAAAAAAAAGTCAAAAGAGTAAAATAAGGTGTTTATTTTCACTTTTATCTTCTTGCACCTTCTCTTTCTAGCTTTCCTTGCTATAGCCCTGCCTTTCAGTACCTGCAAATTCTTCCACTGCCCAACCAAAGAAACTGTGCAAAGAAACTCCCATCAGGAGGCTGCTTTAATGTAGCATCAACACTCAGTTACCTGTGGACATTCTTTATCTGACATCTCTTTGCCAGCATCCCAGATCCATATAAAATATGGACAATTCTGACCAATACTCCACATGCCTGTGGCTGTCCCAGCAGTAAGAATACAGCTTTTTCTCCCTACTTTTAAGAATATACTGGTTGGTTGCCTGTAAGAATTTCAGGCAAAAACCTCTTGTGACTCTTATCTGGAAATGGGGATTTATAAGAAATCAGTGCTCCCCACTAGACCTGTTCCCCCCCACAGAAAATGACAGGCACGTGCCAGGCTCCAGTAAAACTTACTGATGCATAAAGTCTGCCCCTCTTGTTCATGGCCAGGTATCTGCCAGAGAACAGGCCCTTGATGGCCACAATTCCAACATCCACAGCAGTGATTTCCAGAATACCTAGAAACAGAATTAGGAGATGTGTTATTGCTCAGGTGTGACTTTTTGAGATACATTTGCATGGCTTCTTACCTGAGGGATGTGATCTCACAGCTACCACTTGCTCACATAAGAATCAGGGCTATTATTATTATTATTATTATTATTATTATTATTATTATTATTATTGACAATACAAAGCAAGGATGATGAGGGAATTGTTCGAGACGAGGTGGACAATAAACCCTGAGATGTCTGATTGAGACTGAACTCTTTCAAAAATGAAAAAGATCTGACACTGAACTAGAGGTTCACTTAATCCTATATGTGTATAAAAAACTTTAAATCCTCTTTAATGCTTAGGAACACAAGAGCTCTTGACTTATTGAATCCAGTCACAAAGCCGCCCATTTCAGGACAAAGCCCTTGCCGAGGTCTCCAGAGGGTGGAACAGAGTGAGGCCACTGCGTTTTAGAGCCATGTACATAATCATGAAAGGGACTTGAGATTTAGGAGGTCAATGCAGCCCTCCAGAAAAGGACTGTCTGAGGCAAGTGAAAAGGGAGGAGATTTTCAGGCCATCCAAGATTGGGTCCTGCAGCAGAACAAGTGTCACAGGCAAGGCCAGTGCCAATACCTGCCCAAATGTGCAGCCAAAGGTGCTGGGACACTGATGGAGGCACAAACGACTCAGAAGATGCTGCTGTACGTGCATGGCTCTCCATCAGCTCTCAGATCTCCAGCCGTGGCCCGATGGCTCTGTACTGTCCGTGAGTGCTTGAAAGCAAGAGGTGACCCTGGCACCCAACCCCACGGCTGCCTTTTGGAAGCCCTGAAGGCAGAGCCGGGGGCCTGTTCCCTGTGCAGAGCTGGATTGCTGGCCTGGGAGAGCTGGGTTTGGCACAGCTGCTTTGAATCAGGCCCCGGCTCGCTGCTGAAAGACGCCTGCCTCCTCCGGGCTGTGACAGCGAGGGGGGGGCTCTCTAGGAAATAGTGGTTTTCCTTTACGGACTTCAGACACGTCCCTGAGGTCTCCCTATCTCTGTGTGCCATCGCCGGGCGGGATTTACGCATCCCGCGGTGCCGGGGCGGAGGTGGGGCCGTGGCCGGGCTGGCTGCGGGGGCTCCCCCGGTGCTGAGCCCCGCTCTCCTCCTCCTGCCGCCCTCGCACAAAGCCCCTCACTGCCGACAGAGCCGCTTTCATCTTCATTCCGCCGCTGCCCGGCACATGTCAGAGGGGACAGATGTGATGGGAGCCCTGGGACGGGATGGGATGAGGATCGTGCGGGCCGGGGCCAAGTGACAGCTCGGGCGGGATGCTCAGGGCAGGCTCGCAGTCCCTGTCGGGGAAATTTGGGGGTTTGGGGATCTCCTTGTGCCCCGGGGCGGGGGGGAGGAATCGCTACCCTCCTTCGACCCCCGCAGCCTGCAGAGCCGGCTCGGGGGTTCCCCGCCCGGTCCGGGGGATGCTGCCAGCCGGGGGACGCCGAGGCGAGGGGAAGGGAACCAAAGCCCCGGGGGATGCCCGCGGTCCCCGCCGAGGAGCCACAGCCGCCCGGGTGGGCTGCTCGGGGCAGCAGCAGCGAAGGAGGGAGCGGCTTTTCCACCGCCCC
>WEIU01004190.1:532112-546191 GCA_013389925.1 Aegithalos caudatus
AAGCCATTAAATATTTTTTTTTTCTCTTTATCCACCCACATGAAATGTTTTACACTTTTATGGTAACTTTCTGCAGTTTATGAACAAGCAATCTTTAGGGTGACACAGCTGATTCTATATATATTATGTGAGCGACTGCTATATTGCCCTTCAGACAGTGAATTAGTTTGTAAGTGTTAATCTTCTGTGTTTTGGTTAAAACATGATACAATTGAGATCTATTGTTGTTGTTATTACTGTTGTTGTTGTTGCCATCATTCATATTTCAAGATGCAAGTGCCTAAATTCCTTACTCCTACTAAATTCCTATCAAAGTTGGCGAGAGCTTCTCTGTCTGAGGACCGAGGGATTAATCCTTCATTCAAAGTCCATGGAATTCACTAAGAGCCTTTTCTTTAATGCCAGTGAATTTGGATCAGGCCCAATCTTATTACTAAAAAAATTATTTTCTGCCGTGCTCTGATAATCTCTTAATGGTTTGCTGAATGAAAATGTTGGAAAAAGTGAATGCAGCAGCATTAAAGGGGGAAAAACCCCACTTTTTTACCCTCTGTTGCTTACTCCTTTTCGACACAAGACACAAAAGGAAACAGCAGAAGAAATGTAACAGAGAAAAATGTGCGATGGTGAGGTTTTAGAGCCTGTCACATGGCTTGGGCAGATCTGTGGCAGGCTCAAAGCAGGCTACAATAGGGATATTCAGACTCATGCAGAACTGAAAACTGCAGCCACAAAAATAACCAAACACAAGAGAGATGGGGTAGTCCCGAGGAGGAGAAAGGGAGTGCAGAAACAATAGAAATGTAATTTGGTGACAACCTGGGGACCGTGTTTGCATACCTGCTTCACACCTTTGATATCTCAATCCTCACTTAATAGCCTGAGCTCTTGGAAAAACTTTACTTTCTTTTTTTTTGTTTGTTTTTTTTTTTTTGGTAACACAGCACAGTGTTTTTGAAATCAGCTTCAAAGAGTTCCTTCCTGGTGTACCTGGGAGGAATATCTGGCCCATACCCACAACGAAATTGCACTTTGTGCTGTTCAGGTAAATCTCCTACTACTTTTAGAATTTATCCCCACCCCGTGGCTTTCACAATCAGAGGCTTGTTACAATCTCACTCAGCCCTGCAAATCTTTGGGAATTGGGTTACCCGAAGATAAAAGATCTCTCTCTTTTTCCAAGCTGTGCCTGGATCAACACTTTGCAAAATCAGATGACAGGCAGAGGGGTCAGGCCTAGGTCTGTGCATGGGGTGCCCAAGCACCAGGGATAAAACCTGGAAGTGGCTGCCTTAGGGCAATGCCAGGGATAAAATCTGGAAGTGGCTGCCTTAGGGCAATGCCAGGGATAAGACCTGGAAGTGGCTGCCTTAGGGAAATGCCAGGGATAAAACCTGGAAGTGGCTGCCTTAGGGAAATGCCAGGGATAAATTTGGAAGTGGCTGCCTCAGGGAAATGCCACACACTTTGTCCCTGGGGGAGAGAACAGGAATCCACTCCACTCTGAAGATCAGCAACTGTTGCATTTAAACTCTTCTGGAAAGACCACTCCAGACCAAAGTTTGCATCATATGCCTGGGGTTTTCCCAAAATTCCCATCCATTATATGTTGTCTTAAGAAGGCTACAGTGCAAAGTATTTAAAGTTCCTCCTATCTCAGGGGAAAAGGGATAGGGCCAAGGAGTCAGGGGAAATAAAGGCAAGGAAAGGTTATGTGATTTTCAAGTCTAAATAAAGCTGGTGTAGAGAACATCAGAGACACAATTTCAGCAGAATTCCTCTTTTCCCAGAGGGGAGGATGGGAGGCATTTGTCACAGTGGAATGATCCCAGGTGACACAAACCAAGGAGCCACAGAGTAATGGTGAAAGGTGGAAAGCTGCAGTGCAAAGAGGGATCAAGCTTAAAGGACCTTTCCTTCTTGTACTCCCTGCATTTATCTACCAGAGCCTGGGTGGGAAATTAAATGGAGCCATGAATAACTCCTGGGGGGTCCCTGGTTCAACAAAATTGTGAGTTTTTCCTCCAGACCTTACATCTCTCAGGCCTGTCTGCTGCCAGATCTTCACACAGTGGCTGTGACCTCCCTGCTCCACCTGTGTGGGAGGCACTCAGGACACGCCTGGAGAGGTTTGGGATGGAATCAGTGTTATTTAGTTCCCTTCCAGAAGGTCTGTGATGGAGGAGAGGCTGGGATCAGGCTCTGGGGCTTAGCCATGCCAGCAGAAAAGTGGCCTCCACTTGATGCAGACCCTTCCCACTGTGGGTTTTTAATCCCACAGGGGGATTAAAAAATCTCTCTTGCTAGACCTGGAGTTCCCTAGAGGAAATAAACTGCTGAGAAAAAACAAAACAAAACAAAACAAAACACATATTACCTTTCTTCATATTTTTTTTTTCTGTTTTGTGAAAGTAGAAATCCTACTACTTAAATCAACAAAAACAGCCAAGCCAAGGAGGAATTCCTCTATCCTGTCCTGCCCCACATCAGCAGGTGTGGCCTCAGTTCCTCTGAGTGCTCTTCTGCAGCATTTAGCAATTTTTTTAATAGCAGTTCCATTAATTAGGGTACTAATCAACTGATTAATACTGTGTTCTAGATATCCTGTACCTAGGACAGTGCATCTAAGAGAGCATGGGGGAGATAAGACAATTTGGCTCTCTTGTTTCAACCCAATTTGGCCTCCTGAGCTGCTGGAACTGCAGGTATATTTTTCCCCTGTAACACAAAGAGGGAGTTTCAATAATTGAATAGTGTGTTATCTCAGTGCACTCTCTAATCTGAGACACTCCTCTACAATTTCTCCTGTCCTCAGGAAAAAAAAAAAAAATATATCGTGGGAGTGGTGACCCAAATTGGCAAAATGATCTAAAAGAAATGAAACGTGCCTGAAATAGCTCAGAGGGAAGGTGCAAGCTGTGAGAGGTGACAGCACAGAAAGGGGCTGAGGGCTGCCTGTGACAAAGCTGGTGCTGCAAAGCCACAGGGGTGGCTCCACCTGTAGCCTCTGGTTTAAATTAGTGACTTTTAGCCCCGACAGAACATTTCCCCACTGAACAGGGCTTTTTTTTTTTTTTTTTTGGTGGCCAGGGGATGTGGGGTCAGGGCATTTTCTTTCCTGGAGGTGTACCTGTGCTAAATCCCACAGTGATACCCCAGGGCCAGCCCCAGGGAATCTTGGCACTGCCAGCATCCCACACGTGCTGGAAGCCACAGGTGAATCTGCAATGGAGATTTTTGCCAGTACTTCTTCTTTATGAGCTTATGCTACTCCTTCCTTGGAACCAAGTCACATAAGCTCATAAACTCAGGTCAGCAAAACCAGGATCTGATGACCAATGTTGTTTTTTATGTCTCTAGACCTCATTGCCACATCTGATTCCCCTTCACTGTTTTCTTTCAGGTGTTTTTCTCACTGAGAAATAAAAATCTGCTTTCTCTCCTCTAGCTGGGATGGCTGACTGGTAAATAAAGTTGATTTTTCTGAAAAAAAAAAAACCAACAAAAAAACCCAAACAAACAAACAAACACCCCCAGAGACTCCCAGGATAGATGAGTTACATCCTATAGATGTGGCATCTTAGACAGCTTTACTGAAGCCTTTTTTTTTTTTTACTAGGTATATACAGAGAAGAATTTTATTCCTGTGGCTCATCTAAAAAGAATTGATGCATCTTGCAGAATCCATTCTTTAGTGAGCTACAGGAGGCAGAGTGGACACTTATTTGTGTCTTTATGTCTGAGCATTGCTTTCTCCAAAGGGTGTTTGTAGCCATGAATCTCTCCTTGGTGATCCAGTCATTTGCCTCAATAGACCACCTCAAAAAAAAAAAAAAAAAAAAAAAAAAAAAAGGGTCTCTGGAAACTTTTGGGTTTATTTTCTTTTCTGAAATCACTTGTCCTCTGATTTTAACATTTAACCACTAAACCCACTGACTGCTTGCACAGACCAGTTGAGGTTCCTATCCCAGGAACATTTTTTTCCCCCCTCCTGCTCCATTCTGATATTTTATTGTTTGACAAAGGGTGAATTGGGAATGTGAAGAAATCAGATCCCTCAGCTGAGGGGTCCAGGGCATCATCCATCACCTGTTTGCCTCAGGAGCACCTTGTGCATTCATTTATGAGCCATGATCCTGGGGTTGTGCTCCAGCTACGTCTGAGTTGCTCCTTAAAAGCTGATACCTGCACCAGGCCTCAACAGCAGAATCTTGGGCTATTTTCCTGAGATATTTCCTTGGATAATTTTGGTTCACAGGGCTCCTCTGAAATAAACCAGTGAAGTTATTGTCAGGCAAACATCTGGACTGAAAGAGGACAGTGTGGATTTTACAATGACCCGAATTTTACGGAAGCAGAACGCAAACAGGCACAGGGAATTATTTTGCTTTTGCTTGAAATTTTGAGGTTTCAAATGTGTAATCATTGTGGTGTTCTTGTTTTTTTTTTTTTTTTTTTTTTTTTTTTTTTTTTTTTTTTTTTTTTTTTTTTATTTTTATTTTTTTTCAGGTCACTCATTAAAATCTATTCTTTGCCCAGAAAGAAGGACACCCACCTCTGAGCAGACACACACACAGACACAGGCACACCTGCAGTCCCTACCCGTGTGCAATGCCTGAACTTGCAAACCCTTTGTCATGGAAGTAATCTTTATTCACGTGAGCAACCCCACAAGACTATTCATGCAATGGAGAATTACTCACAGGAGTAAAACTTTTTTTTTGCAGAATCAGGTCCTGGATCTAACAACAGCATTTTAATTACAGACAATCCCCGAGCAATGTGTACAAAAGAGGTTTTTGGGTTGGTTTTTTTTTTTTTTCCTGGACAATAACAAAGGTTATTAGCCTGTTCTTTTTTTTTCCCCTTCTTGCTCTTTGGTTTGAAAGGAGGCACCAATAATCCAAACCAAATAAAACTGACCTTTGAACCTTTTTTGCTGTACTTTTTCTCATGCCATGATTTCTTTAGTCTGTTAGTGATCTGAAGGCTCGTTCTGGGCTACAGCCACTTTCCCAGACAGGACTGCCTTTCGTCCCCTGACAAATCACTGCTGAGCCCCTTTTGTCCTGCACCACTTTGATCTCACCTGCCTGTCAGGAAAAAAAAAACAACCAAAAACCAAAAAAAAAAGAACTCCCGTACAGTCAGAATGCATTGCAAACAAATTGGCAACCATTTCATTCCCCCTGCACCATTTTCAGCAGAGATCAAGATAGAGATAGAGGATTTTTAACCCTTTTCTCAACCTGCAGGACTGGGAAGGAATGCTCTGTCATGGTGAATTGATAAGATAACTTATTAAGGAATGGAAGGATTAAAACATAAGCAGCCAAAAAAGCCCACAAACCTGTCTAGATCAGAATTGCATGGCATATTCTCTCTCAAATACAAAGGAGTTATTGCACAGTGGGCAGTGCTGTGCTCAGATACAAGCTCTGTAGAAGATCGATTCCCTTTAATTGGACAGCTGCTTAAGCATAAACTAAAGAAACATAATAGGTATTCTCCAATGTGAATGAAATTAATCCTATTGTAAATAACCATTGGAGTATTTAAAGGGGTATCTGAATCCTTTCCAATATCCAGACTTAGCCATAGGTGAGCTTCTTTCCCAATTTAATCTCAGTAACTTTTAATGTTTAATTAAAAAAAAAAAAAATTTACAGTTCTTGAGCACATAAAGTTTAGAAAAGACATTGTGTAGCAATTGGAAATGACTCTGTGCATTTCGCTCTGTGCCATTAGAGGAATCCAGTGCCTGAGCTTGGATTTGCAGGATCATAGGTGTATTCCAGCTGTTTGCCATTTATCTTCCCCCATGTGCCAGTCTCCTTCCACAGCAGCAGCCCTGCTTACCCAAAAGGCAGCTTTTAAGCAGAATTATTTATTAAATTATTTATTATTTATATCCACCTTTATTTTAGCCTAGCAGTACACGTTGTACTCAGAGAAAGGAAATCCAACACGTCCCTCTCTTCTATTTAAAATGATTGAAAGAAGAAGTATAAACTTTTGGAGAAAGCAGAACTGCACCAGTGATGAAAAAGAAGGAAGAGCATTCAAACCTGTTGTCAAACATGTTAATTAAACAGTGTCATGGTGCACAAAAAATGTTTAAATTACATTTTATAGCTGAAAGTTCAACATTTCTATTTTCCTGCCTCATTCACCCAATACAAACAGCAGTGATTGTTTTATTGATGTCAGTGTATCCCCACGTATTTGTTTGGTTTAGAGTGTATAAATTTTTCTTTCAAATATTACTCTGCTGATTCTGCTACAAGGAGAGAATCCTTTATTTGGCAGAAAAAAAATCCTCTGAAATTAAAAGGAAAGAAGCTGTTTAAGAGCTGATTATAAATGTTAAAAGAAAACTTTTACCAAATCTCAGTTTTGCTTCATTGTGCTGATGTCCTGATAATGTTTAAATGTACTAATACCTGATATACAAATGCTGTTAAAATATAAAAATGCTGTTAAAATTCATGAGATAAAAAATGCTGTTGCTTCTTGACAGTGAAGCACTGGATTTTTTTTTTTCAGTTGACCTAAGTACATCTTTGTGTTCAGAAATCCCAGTGCCCAAAGCATGAGAGCAGAATCTCAGTGTCAGCTAAATTTTGCTGGAGGGGAAGGAATTGTTGTCCTGTTTTCATGTAGCATGGAATGACAGAGCCATGGAATGGTTTGGGTTGGAAGGGACATTTTAAAGTCCACCCAGTTCCATTCCCCTTCCCATGGGCAGGGACACCTTCAAGTAAACCAGAGCTTCATCCAGCCTGGCCTTGAGCAATCCCAGGGGTGGAACATTCCCAGGAGAATGTCCTTCATTTTCCTTTAACACATAAAAAGGGTCAGTCATGGTGGAGGGGTTGAACCACCTCTTGTGGCCATACCTCAGGAAAATGGACAGGCTTCTGTATTTTCACCTCTCAATCCCAAAAAGGGTCAGGATCTCCTTCAAAAGGATTGGACCTCACCTTGCAGGTCTTCTTCAAGGACATTTCATGTTTTGGTGGTTTTGGTGGTGCCCTGTGTCTCCTGCACTCAGCCTTCGAGGAAAATCTTCAATTTGTGCAAAACATAATTGTGTCCCACCAGCTGTTCAGCAATTAATCCTAAATTGCACCGTTTTTAACAGGAAATTCTCTGTAATGGAAATCAGTAAGTTTGGATTAGGGTCATTTTTCATGGAATTTCATGGGGATCCTGGTTGTGGCTGGGCCAGATCATCTAAGCCAGCCCTGAGAAGGATTGGACCTAATAAATGTGTGGTACATGTGGTGATGCTGCTGCTGCTGTTAACCCAAGCTGGACTGCACTGCTGCAGGTACATTTGTAGGGAAGATGGTAACCAAAAATTCTGTAAAGACAACAATCTGTACAACAACTGGGAATAAAAGCTCCAAGGAGATGTTGCCAAGAGATGCCAGGGAGAAACTCCTTCACCATAATGAAGCCAGATATCTTTATGGCTACTGCTGACCTTTCTGTTTTAGGCAGGATAAAGTAGGGTCTTTCTTAGATCATTCCTTTGTTCTTATGAAGGGAAAATGCAGATCATGTTTGACCCAACATGAGCAAAAGTCAGCTCCAAGTTACCTTTCCTACCAATTGTTTTGACTGACATTCTCCCCTATTTAATCCTACACACAGCTTTCAAACTAGGTTTGAAAACCCTTCCCCTGACTTTTTTTTTTTAACCTGCTCCCATCAGCTATTTAAGGTGCACTCACTTTTTCTTTTTTTCTTTCTTTTTTTTTTTTTTTTTGAGCCTGATTATTTATAATTAGCATTTTCTGCCTACATGCAATTGTGCTCTAAACTCTTTCACATTGGGTTAATTCACTGACTTTAAAATCTATTAATTGACATCCAGAAAAGAAAAAAAAAAAAAAAAGTAAACATGTCTTTAAAGGGTGGCATGAATGGTTGAATCGAGATTAGGTCTCGGCTCTTGTTAGCCCCTGATTTTCAGGGAAGGCTGCAACCTTCAAAAATCAATTGTCTTCAAAGCTCCAAAAAGCAAAGGAATGAGCAGGGGTCAGACTCAAGAGCACCCCTTGTGCGCCGGAGTTAACATTACCTAAGTACTCTAAACGATCACTAATTAGTGCTTTCGGGACCACAGGGCTGAAATATCTGATTTGGGAATAAACAATCGTGTTTGGGGCAGGCTGGAGCAGCTCTCTGGCAGGGGGGAGGAGGAAGGATCAGCCTTCTGCTCCCTCTGGAGCCTCTGAGCCATCCCTGGTGGCCCTCTGGTCATCCTGCCAGGATGAGGTGGCCACTGGGCTCCTGCCTGGACATGCCACTGCCCTTCCCTGGATGCATTCTGTGTCTAAGAGAGCCCTGCCTGCCTTCCATCAGGAGCATGGATGTGCCTCGGTGGGGATTTAGGAATCGCGGCGGTGAGCGTGGCGATGAGGAAAAATCCTCATCGTGTTCTTCAAAATAACAACAAAACAGTCGGTAAATTTTTGTTTCTTAGCTGAGCTGAGTTCTGTGGAGTTAGAGTTTGCTACCCACAATTGCATTTAAATGGAACAGGAGCACCTAAAGGAGTACAAAATTATTATTATTATTATTATTATTATTATTATTATTATTATTATCATTAAATACTGTCGGATCCCTGAATTCCAAATCAACAGCCCTCAATATTTTCCATTACACACATACAAAATTATTCTCAAACAGACAGGTAAGGCTTTGACATAGAATCATTCTTTAAGAGTTCGTTTCCATCTTGTTGTAGGTATCATAAATAACTTGCAAAACGAATGCAGTGAAATGTGGGAATGATGAGAGCACACAAAGACAGGGATCCACCATAGCAAACTGGCATTTGAGCACCATTTATGAAAGCAGTGCTTGACAACGACTTGGCTTCTTGAAAAACAGCAAACTGAGCTGTTAAACATTCAGAGTTTATTCATTAGTGTAAAGTAAGATGAGGATGCTTAGCAGGAAGCCAGTAGACATTCCAAAAGAGATGGGCAAAGCTTTGACTTGGATCTTAGACTGGAGTCTGCTGTGTTGTACAAATTAAATTTTCTTTTCTGGCAGCCATCAATCACAGAATCAATTAGGAACCACAGAATCAAATAGATTGGGAAAGACCTCTGAGATCATGGAGTCCAACCTTTGATTGTTCCCCACCTTATCAACCAGACCAGGAGCCACATCCAGTCCTTCCTTGGACACCTCCCTCACATAAACTGCACTGAACCATGAATAAACTTCTGTGATTGCTAAAAAGCAATCTTCAGAAAAATAAAGTGGGACTGTGTCTGTCATAAAAAAGAGTGAAATCCTCTTTGTTCACCAGAAGACGGTGCCTGAATTTACAAATTTAAAAAGAACTGGGAAGTTTTGAGTTTTTTGATTAAAAATAAATTTTGTGAAGACAAACTTATTTTGAAGATGGAAACACTGGATTCTCCCTATCAACAACAACAACAAAAATTCCTGGAAAAAAATCTGCGTAATACTGACAAAAATCTTGTAAGTTCTACTATGGCTTCTTCCTTCTTTCTTTTCTTTTCTTTTCTTTTCTTTTCTTTTCTTTTCTTTTCTTTTCTTTTCTTTTCTTTTCTTTTCTTTTCTTTTCTTTTCTTTTCTTTTCTTTTCTTCTACTATGTCTTCTACCTTCTTTTCTTGATTCTGTCTGAATTTCATTTCTTGTGTTTTACAGCACAAGAACTTTACACACTTTTACACACTTTAGTGGAGGAGCTTCATTGTTATGTCTCAAAGACAATTAAAAAAAAAAACAAAAAAAAAAAACAAAAAAAACTTCTTAATTGATCTTTTCTGTCAGGAGTTTGTTTTAGTTTCTATTGCTTAAACTGCAGCCACCAGAACACTAACTTCTAAACTAAACACTTCTAAGTAAACACTGATTTTATTGATAAAAATAGCTTCAAAGATGCTGCCAGTCCATCTTAGAACATGAGAATAATTGACTTCTTCCATTCTTTTTTTTTCAATAAAGAAGGGACAGCGTCATATAAAGTCTTTGTCATTTTACATGTGCAAACATCAGCACAGTTTGGAATGTAAGGCTTAGGGATCCATCCCCTAAGAAACGTTGCTTTCCTAAAACTTCCATTCCCACAGATTCCAGTGGGATCAAAATGCTTGAAGGCATTGGATGTCTCTATTGAATTGTGGTCATTGCTGGCAGAACCCACAGGTGGCACAAGGGAAAAACAGTCCACACTTTAATTTAATAAGGGTTTCACACTTTTACTGCATCCCCGTGGTGTGGGCCAACCTGAAGTTCCTTTTTTTTTTTATTTTTTTATTTTTTTTCCTGGAGAAATCCAACAGCCAGAGCTTTGAATTGCCATCATGAGCTCTGGAGCATTTGTTCCTCTGCCTGTTAGACTCACCCATCTTGTCTGTTAAAATTATTCTAAATAGATGTTTAACTTGCTTCTGTTAAAATTATTGTAAATAGATGTTTAACCTGCTTCATACTCACACATTGAACAATTTGAAGTGTTGGAGCAGGGTCACTACTTACAACTCACAAAAGGAATTATTTAGTAAAATATTCCTGGCATTCATTTGGTCTTGCTCTGCCCTTGTGGGGAACAGTTTTCCACTCCAACTTTCTACATTTCCCAGAGCAAAAGGTGAGCCAGATTCTGCAGAAATCTCTCTACCACAGGCTTTTTCACAGAAAGATTTGTAAAATGAAAGTGAATGTCACTGTGCACACAGCATAGGCTAAGATAGCTGTTGAGTTGCCTAAATGTGCCCTTTGGAGTTTGAATTCACCAGGAAAACCCTCTCAGAGAAACTAAATAGTACTCATGGGAAAGGATCCTTCTTTCAGCAGGTTTTTCTTGGGACTTTCAGGGCCATTAACAAGCCTAATACACTGCATTACCTTTCCAGTCACTTCTGTTTCCCTTTGTTGTGATACCTACTTAAAATATCAAAGCTGTGAGAAGTTCAATGAGATATTGAAAAGTGAGTAACACAGGTTTTATATGACAATCCCAAATCCCTCCCTCTTTTTTTTATTTTTTTTTTTTTAATTCTTTGCCAGCATCACTAGATGAAAAAGAAATAAAAAGTCTGTGGGTGGGACATGAGGGACTGACAAGGTAAGGCCAGATCAAAAAGAAGCCTCCAATAATAAATCAAAGAGGCTAAACAAAGAGCAGGACAGAGGAAAAAAAAAAAAAAAAAGTATTTTGAATCCTATAACCTAGATGTAAACTGTCCTAATTCAGCATTATTTAGCAAACACAAGATTGATTCTTGGGTATTCTAACCTGGGGAAGGGGGAGCCATGAAATCTTCTATTTTTCATCAACAATCTGCCTACATGGTTTAAAATAAATATTCTTTGAACATACTTATCAAATCAGACATCCACTCTGGTACTTTAACAACAAAACATTTTTTTTACCTGACACTTTAAGGTGGACTTGACAACCCTTCATACTCGACTGCTCCATAATCTTTTCTTGTTTTGTAAAGTGCCTTTAGGAAAGCAACCTAGACCTGTCTTTGATGTGGGTTTGTCCTTTATTTGCTGCAGCTTCTGAACACTTTGACAAATTAATCTCACCCATAAACAGTGCTGGGTACTTCATGCTTTGATGCCTGCTGTTGGGGGAACTGCTGCTCACTGGGCTGGAGGTCCAGGGGGGACAGGAGACACCCTCATTTACATGGTTTTGTATATCCAGGTGAGAGGGGCTCTGTGTGTGCTGGAGAACCAGTTTCTTCCACAGCAGATTCCATTGACTTGTACATCATCCACAATTAACTCCATTTGCTTGTACAGTACCCACAACAAATTCCATTTGCTCCTACAATACTGTTTCCTCTCCATCTGTGCATGTGTGATTCAGCTCTTAGAAACAGTGAGATTATAAAATATGTGCAAATATGCACGATTGCACATAAAAGCAGGCATAAATAAGTGAATATAAATGAGGGTCCATGCCTGTGTGCATGTTCCAGCAGCCTTCAGGGGGGTTGCTGCTGCCCACCTCCCTGGGATATTTCCAGGGCACCTGCTGTATCCTGACATTCTGTGAGCTGACACACTTCAAGTTAATCCTGCATTTAACTCCACAAAAAATGAACTCAAATTCACATGGCAGGCAGGCAGACTTTGAGGTGTGAAAGCACAGGTACTGGCCTGAACCAGAAGTGGAATTTCTGGAGTCCTCTGGGCTGTGTTTATTTGGATTACATCAGCACTGCCATGGTAAATTGTCACTGTGAGGAGGCAGGGGGTGTGTGCCCACAGCAAGTGCCAAATCAGGCATCCTTGGTTCTGTACACACAATTTGGGTGCCAAATTTAACTGTACAGGGAAGGATCAATCCTTAGTCAAGGATGTTTCTCCCTACCACTCTACAAACAAAATCAAATCAACTGGTGTATTCATCTTTCTTTAATTCAACCTGCATTTAATGGTTTCTCTTACAAGCACATGGACATGGGTATAGAGATTTTGGAAGAGTGTGTTGTGCAAATTTATCTGATCACTCAGAATCCATCCATAAGAGCACACAACAATTAAGGAAGGTGTGTCAGAAATTTAGAGTTGATGATTAAATTGATTCATGGGCCTTTCACCAGCCCACGATCAGCAGTGCTCAGACAGGACCTTGGGATTGCAGGCCATGCCTCCAGCCTGAAAAGGACACAAGGACCAGGGCTTTTAACAATTAAACCCTGGGGCATGCTAGAAACTGAAAGGATCTCCTTGCTCATCCACGGAGAAAAGGTGAAAAAGTTTTAAAAAATTGCAAACACAAACAGGAGTGTGAAAAGCTTGGCCTAAAGGTATCATGATAATTATTTACTCTCAGAAAAGAAAAAAGAGAAGAAAAAAGGTACTTCTTATACCTTGC
The DNA here is from genome assembly GCA_013389925.1 of Aegithalos caudatus. Classification (NCBI taxonomy): domain Eukaryota; kingdom Metazoa; phylum Chordata; class Aves; order Passeriformes; family Aegithalidae; genus Aegithalos; species Aegithalos caudatus. The sequence goes on from WEIU01004190.1 coordinate 545,006, forward strand.
CTAATTAGTAAAAATGCTGGTCACATCAAACACTGAATTAAGGGTGATTTCTGCTTGCATTTGCTTTTTTAATCTCTTTGCAGCTGTAGTTATGTAGATTATTGTTTAAATGGATTACCCAAGAAAAGGATATTCTGGGGTGATCACGTATTTGGAAGACTGATAAATGCCATCCAAAGATGGCATCAGCAGAAAAAGAAAAAAGCCCCCCCCCCAAAAAAAAAATATTTGAAAGTATATTCTTTATTCGTTATTTATTTATTTACTTTTTCCATATAGGAAAAAAAAAATGCTTAGAGCCCTAATTTATTTATGATGATACAACCCCAAAGCTGATTCTTCCAGTTCTGGCTTCAGGCATAGTTTGTGTCCCTGCCAAACATATTATGGAGTGTGGTATCTGATACACTCTGGTGCTGCCTGTGGGCTCCTGGCTCCCAGCTTTATGTGCTTCAGCTCCAGAGTTACCATCTTCACTCTTCCTAGAAGGGCTGGAGAGAAATAAATAGGGTTTGTGATTAAATATAATTCTGAAATTAGTGCCTGAAGCTGGAAGCAAGAGAAATGCTGATACAAATGTGCCTTTTTTGATTAAATCCTCCTAAAGCAGGGATGCAGCTGTATGAATGCTCTGTAGGCACCTGAGGGAAGGTGAATTGAGCCTCACCTTCTGCCTTGAATCCACAGGTTTCCTTGGAGCAGTTCTGGAAGCAGGGGATTGTCTCTGGGGCACTCTGGCCATGTCTGTCTTTCTCCATGCAAGGAGCCCTTGGTGAGAGGGAGCTGGAGGAGTGGAAAGTTTGTGATCCATTACATCAACAAGATAAATCATTTATGTGCACCCAATCAAATTTGCTGCATGATTTAAGGGCATCATCTCTGCCTGCAGTGTTGTCATTCCTTGTTAGTTGTTATTTCCTTGTTATTAATTCTGGTTCTTATTGCCTCTCGACTGCCCACGCTCAGAAAGAGAAGTCCTTGGCTTTTCTGTCTTCTGTTGCTATGTAATCTGATATAAAACAAGTTTGGAGTGGCTCCCTGAATGCATGCAACCAAAAGTAGGGCAGAAATCCCTTCAGCTGCAGCTGCTGACCATTAAATCATGGATCTGCTCAAGGAGCCTTGTCTCAAACTGCAGAGGGACCTGGAGGAAGATATTCACCAAGAAATCCCCTGGAATGGGGGG
>WEIU01004190.1:546228-606887 GCA_013389925.1 Aegithalos caudatus
CTCCCTACTTCTGGATACAAAAGTCTTTTGGTTTCAACAGAACCACCACAAAATTGTGAAGAGGATCTACATGCCTGTGTATTTGTATGTGCAGGCAGAGAGACAAGAAGGTGAGAGCTGCTATCAATTTAGCAGAACTGCTCAGGAAAATTTACTAAAAATAAGAATTCTAAAAAGAACCGAGGAAGAAAATTGAAACTCCACGAATTTTTGTTATTTTACAACTGAGGTTTCTGCAGATGAAGCAGGCTGTTTTTCTCAAATAGTGATTTTGTGTTGTACTTTAGAACAAGTGGACAAAATAAAATTTTGTAGATATCATTGTTTTCAATTCCAGACAGAGTAATTTTGAGCATGTTATTCACGTGATTGTGGCTTTCACTTTAGGCAGCATGTTTTCCTGAAATACTGAAAAGCTTTCCTTTGAAAAGACAAATCTGCAGAGAGTTCAGCATCTTTTTTAACAACCATCTGTAAGATTCAAAAAAAATACTTGCTGAGATTCAAAGATATTTCCACGAGGCCTTGCTTCCTGAATACAGAATTCCAGCTTTCAAGGTCTGAGAGCTTATTCAAACACATTTCATGTGCAGGAGAAAGTGATTTTGAAATTGAGAATGGCACAGGATTTTTCCTAATGCAGAAAAAAATCATAAATATTTGGTGTCCTTTTTGATCATGGAATCACAGGGTGTGTTGTCCAGAAAGGGACCTTAAGGATCTCCTCTGTGCAGGAATGAGGGCACCTGCAAAGAGCAGGTTTGGTGCCTCTCCAGAGCTCTCTTTTATCATGAGAGCTCTCATTTTCCTTTCCAGCTCCAGAGCCATTATTTTTTGGCAGGTGCACCCTGCTAATATTAATCTCCTTCATAAGGATGTTTGCTAGACTCAGTTAATTAATTTGGAGATAATTAGAAAGCTCTCCATAACTGAATTACAACCCCTGCTATCATCTGCAAGATTTTTACCACCGGCTTTGACAGGGACGAGACAAAAACATTGTGGTTTTTTGTACAGCAAAAGCCAAAAAAACACTTCTTTAAGGTGATCCAAAGAGTGGATCAAAAGTAGGACAATCCAAGAGCCCTCTAAGATGTCACAATATCCATCTGCCATCGCCGACCTCCCACTGCTGCCAGCAGAATGCCCCAGCAAAGGCTGTTTGTTTTCCTGCAGATCAAAGAGAGGCAACAAAAGAGATGCCCCCAAAAGGTGGCTTGGCTGCAGAAGGCAGTGCTCTTGTTTCCCCATCTGATCAGCAGATTCCTTGGGCCTGCTCTGACAAACCCTGGGCGCTGCTCCCTTGGTCCCTGTCATCAGTCTTGTGGGACAAGGTGCCTGCCTCTTCCCAGGCTGCATGGGAGAATAGCAGTGCTGCTCTGCCACAGCCAAAACACAATGCCTGAGAGCTGGAATATAAAGTGGGGGAATTCCTCACATGCCTTCCCGTTTTCATGGACTGCTGGCAGAGAAGAAGGGAGAGAAAAAACAAAATAAAACAAAATAAAAAAAGGGAAAAGAAAAAGGCGCGCTTTGGCATTCAGCCAGATATTTCTTTCCTTTTCCTTTTAATTGCCTGGAGTCTGCTCCACATTGTGCTGGGGTCCCCCCTCCCTGACCTCCCTGCCTTCCCTCTCTCCCCCTTGCATCCCCTCAGTCCCAGTGGCACTGGGGGAACACTCAGTGGGTCCTGCCTCCGAGGAGAGCAGCACCTGGGCACCCCATCCCTGGGATGCTCCTTGCTCTGGTGCAGAACAGGGAAAAATCCCCCCATGGAGCAGCAGCTGCTCACCTCACCGACACTGCCAGCCTTGGGGTGTGCCCCAGGACCACATCCTTACCTTGGGAATCCTGAGCTGGGTGGAAATCAGAGCCTGCAGCGACACTGGAGTTGGCTGAGTGTCTTTACCTGGGCCTCTATTCGTTATCCAAGGCCTCTTCCTTAAGGATTTAACTGAATTCCAACTCCCCACTGCTGTTTGCTCACTAAAGTTCCCAGTACAGTGCCAGCTACCCAAACCAGCCCCCTCTCAGTGTTCTGCAGGGCTGTTGGGATGTGATCCATGGAGTTGTTGGATTCAACCTGGGAGCAGTTTATGCTTTTTTAGGGACTAGGGTGGGTCTTGCAACATCTCTGTCCCCAGCCAGTCTTATTTAACACTTGAGAAAAGGCAGGAGGTGTGAGAAGTAGCACTTTTTATCTCTATTCAAAGAACACTAACCAGTAAAATTGTTACTTTTTGAATTACTTGGTGGAGCAAAGCCCTCAAAGACCTCAGCTGATCCATTTTGAAAGACTGCTTTTCTATCAGAATTTAATGAGAATGTCTTTAAATGCCTTTAAGGCAAGCTTTGCTTGGGAGCCTTTGTAGGAGCAGTTGGACATGTCTGTAGAAGAGCCATTTCAGAACAGTGGATTAAATACATCCACTGCTCATTAGGGACCAGGTCTCAATACCTCACAGATCGAGATCTTTTTTCCAAATATTAGCCAATAAAAATACGTCTACTACTCAAATAGGCCAAAACTTATTTGCTGAAATCTGGGGTGAAAACCCATTTTTTAAAATCATATAACAATTTCAGTTTTCTAGGGTTATTCTGTGGAATTTATGGAGAAGTTAAAAATACCGGATTTTGCATCTCAAGATGATGTTCTGGGTCGTGGGAGTTGCAGGGGTTTCCAGTCTAACTTCTCCACCTTTGTCATCCTGATTGTCAGCTGCCAGTTTTATGTCAATGAATGACATGGTGATGATCTTCCCTGTTGGAAAAGTTGTAGCAGAATGAAAGGGAAGAAGAGGAAAGAATGGAAATCTGCCCGTGGATGGAGAGAAGTGGGGAATTGTTGTCAGGAGGTCAAAATGCAGAAAAACAAAAGCAATGAGACATTGCTAACGCTGTAAAACTTCAAAAAAAGTGCTTGCAAATCGAGGCTGGCCAAAATATTAGAAAAACCCCGATATATTGGGGTTTTTCTAAGATTATTACCCAAGTTCTTCCTGAATGTAAAGTCTCAGTCCGTTCTTAAATGAGACTGAGGAGCTTGAAATGAGAAGGACAAATGGAAACAAGCCAAAATGAGAGATGCTCAGTTATACAAAAGAAGAGTTATAAAAGTGACAGAGAGAGCGTGGAAGTGCAAGAAGCAACCAGAGAGGGTGAAATCGTGCAGGCTCTCAGTGAAGTGGAGTTCAGGTCTCTCAGGGAGGGTTCCTGTTTGTGCCCCTGCTTGTAACTCTGATTTGCAAAGCACTTTTCATTCAGGGATCTGCAAGGGCCTCACACACTCATGCCAAAGCCACCACAGCTGCCAGGGGATTGAGTCAGCTCTGGGATTCTGTTAAAATCAAATGCTGTCTAATGTTCTACTTTTTAAGCACAAATATCAAAGAGAGGGAGGGAAAAAAAGAGGGAGTTGGAGAGCTGGGTAGGAGGGAGAGAAGAGTCAATTGCTTTTGCAGAAGCTGCAGTTTCTTTCAAAAAACCTGTCATTGACATCTTTTCCCCAGACCAGAAAACATTTTGTCATGCACATCAGTGTGTATGACTCTAAGAAGATCAATCTGGAGAGGGAGTCAAGCCCACAATCATCATGTGACAGATTTTCAGATGCTGTTCTCATCAATCACACTGATAATGAGGTGGCAAATTGCTGTCTTATGGCAAAACTGAAAAGACAACTACCCCGGTAGGTGTCAATGAATATGTCAAAGGATTGTCCCACGGGGAGCCTGAGAAGGTTCTCAGAAACCTCAGAAGCCTGAATGCAGAATACTTTATTGATCACTAAAGGACTTGCACTGACATGCTATTTCCCCGTGACATTTGAACCGCCAATTTCCTAACCCTGCCTGGAAAACGCTTTGGGAGTTTTCTTTCACCTTTGGCAATACTAAAAAAAAAAATAAAAAAATCTTGTTTTAATTTTAGCTTAGCCTTTCATTTTCTGAAAAACCACAAAAGCAAAATCTTACAAATTATAACCAAGCTAAACGTCTGAAAAAGTTTAATGACCAATAACCGTTTTGAACCAGTTAGATTTATTCAGAATTAACTTGTTTAGGTTATATCCTGAACTATTTTTAGTTTGATTAGTATCTTACATTATGTTTTGCAAAGCAATTAGCCCTCTTGATGCAGCAACTTTTTATTAATCTGCAGAGCAGGATTATCGGTACAGTGGCATTTTGAAGATAAAATGATCCTTTTGTTCTCCATTTCCTAGGTTTCTTAGCATCTGAATTAGAGCCCAGAAAGCTCCTGCAGCTCCAGGCTGTGCAGTGGTGAGCTGCCATCACTCCAGCTTGTGTTCTGGACAGTGTGGATGGCAGACAGGCTGCTCTTTACCAGGCCTGAAATTCTGCATGCTGTGGTTTTTTTTTTCCATTTCCAACCAACCAAGATCATAATAACATCTTTTCTCACAGTTTTGTCAGAGTGCAAAACCACGGACAGTCCTTTTCAAAAAGCGTGAATAGCAAATATTTTATGCATTGTTTCGATTGTGAGCCAAATTTCACAATACTCCCCTAAAAATTTACAGGGAAGAACCTCCTTCTGGGATAATTTGAAGAGAGTTTGTTTTCGACCCTCAGTTGTGGTAAGAAGTGATAATGTGAACAGGTGGAAACAACAACAACAACAACAAAGAATTATTGAAAATACTTTGATAAAAATCTTCATCAAAAAACATGAAAATATCAATCCAATTAATGACGTTACACATAGTGTGTGCTGAGAAAAGGCCGTGCTTCAACAATAAATATTTTAAGCCAAACATTTTAATTCCTTATGGGGTTTGAATGGCACCAGGTGCATTTCTTGCAAGCTTTGAGATTAGCAATGCAGAATCACACCTGGAATGAGTTTTCCAGCATCCATTTGGACTTGTGTGGCTGAAGAGAGAAGTGTTGGGGACACAGCCTTACCTCTGCTCCCTGCCTGGTTGGTAATTAAATGTTTCTATCACCTTTACACAAACCCTTGGTGTAAAACATCACAGATCTCACACCTGCAGCTGCCTGGGGTGGAGTTGCCCCACCTTGGACAATATTTTGGGCATTCAAAACCAAGTCAGTTTGACAAAAACCAGCTTTTGTTCTGATTAAACACGTGCAGGGCACGTGTAAGGACCAGAACTGTGACTGCAATAAATAACGGAGCGAGGGCAGGGAAGGCCCAGCATTTATCCATGTACAGCCCCTGCTCCCTGCCTGGGGAGCTGCTCTGGAAATCAGATGAGGCATCAGTCTGATCCCACATCCATCCCCTGGCAGAAGACGGCCCTGGAAGTCTGGGAAAAGCCTCCCAAAGAGATTGTTTCATGGAATGGCAGGAGCTAGAAATGGGAACAATGTCTGGGATTGTTCCTGCTCCCGACCTCTGACATTCCATGAAACCATATCCCTGAGCAGGGCTCTGCTCCAGCCTCCTGAGCCATGGCTTTCAAAGGGTCCAGGAGCCTTATCTAATTCCAGTGAAACTCCAAGGGAGGATTCCCACTGCCCCAGGGCAAGAGTGAGGGAAGTGAAAGGAGCACTGTTGTACAGGGATGCTCGGAGGAGCAGGGACAAGCTCAGCTCCCAGAGAGCTCATGGGCTCAGCAGACAAGACAACCCCATGGGGAGGGAACAAAATAGCCCAGGAGCTGAATGGCATCCCATTATCCCCGGAGTGACTGAGTCATATCAGTATTTAGTATCTTGGATCTTAATCTCCCAATTAATACAATTGGCATCAGAGACTTGAACTAGACCAGTCCCAGCTGCACCTTAAATTGAGATTATTTTTTTTTTTTTCTGGGTTTGAATTTCCGTTGTATTTGGGGCTCTGTTCATATTCCTTTAGATCCTTACCTGGATATTTAAGACATGAACAGGTGAGGGAGCAGGTGTATTTTTTCTGAAGGAAAGGAACCATCAAGGCCTGAGAAAGAATGCCAGTGGCATCTGCCTTGGGATATGGAGTGGCTCTATACGTACAAAAACTCAAAGAAGTCTGCTGGGACGGGCCTGCCATGAGATTTCTTCCAGCATTCCTCTCCTGGAAAGCTCAGGATGGGGAGGAGGAAGGCAAAGAGAATTTCAGAGGGCTGCCATCCTGAGCCTGCATTAAAAAGCCCCTTCAAATCCTCAGTCATGTTGTCCCAGTCTGAAAACTTGTAAGGGCTTTGATGCACCCCACAGCTGCTGTTCACATCCTGGGATCAGCCCCTGCCCAGGACTTGGAGGATGACGTGATCCTTCCTTGCCACCCACTCCCTCTGTCACTTCCTAAACTCTGATGTTCTTCACATCACCCCTGGCAGTAAAAACAACACATGCACATGTATACATCCCTGGAGCAGACTGCAAACATGTTTTTGGAGCATCTATTTCGTAGGTCAACCACAAGTAGCTGGCTCTTATTGTGAAGAGACTCAGGGGAACACAAGCTGCTGGCTCCTCCTCACACCCACTCTAGGGGGTGGCTACAGAATCAATTTAATCAGGGATGAAGACTGCATAATTCAGGCAACAAGGTCAAAAGTCTTGTGCCCACAGCAAAAGTTTAACTCCAGGCAGTTTGTAAATCGACATCGTTAAAGCTTGGTTAAATAATTGCATAAGTAGATTAATACCATTTCAAATTTAATTTAAAGCTAAGCTAATTTAAGACAAATTAATTGCTTTTATGCTAAACTAATTCTTTTATGCTAAAATGAATATATTCCCACAGGAGTTCTCACCGATTTCCCTAAATCAATTAAATTCATATCCTAGGTCAAACCAGCGCAGCTTCCCCATGTAACTAAACCTTAAAAAGCGTTTTTAAAAGATAGATATCTCAGTTAAGCACTTAAGCTGCAGTGTGAATCTACTGGAGTCAGTGCTCTGTCCTGCTCCAAAGCTTGTCTGGTTAATAGCTGTTCTCTTCCACCCTCAGTGCTGTGCCTGTGCTGGGTCCCTATCTTTCCATGAGCTCATAAGAATTGTGTTTAAAATTAAAATTAAAAACCACTGCTACTCCCAGCAATCCCATCTGGGATTTGCACCTCTCTTCCCCACGACAGCAGCTCAGCTCTGGCTGGGTGTTTGGGAATTCTGGTGCCCCACAAAGCACTGACAAAATGTTTTCAACCACTGCAAGCCTGTTCCTCAGGCACTGAGAACCTTTTTGTGCTCAGAAGGAGCAGGAAGGGTTGGATGCATGGAAATTCTTTCATACAAACCCCACAGCTCTGGGTGTTGGACACAGACCTTGGCAGCACAGAGGTTAAAAAAGGAACTTTTAAAAAATTTTATTTTCCTATTTAGTCCAGGGAGCAGCACCCCAAAGAGCATCAGGGACTGTCAAAATGCAGGTGAGCTTGTGGTGCCTCCACACCTCCAGCTCTTTGTAGTTCCCTGAGGAGTGAGGCCACTGCACAAAGAGGAGAAATGGATTCCCTCCCTCTCTCCTTCACCCTCCTGCCCACTTCTGCCACCTTTTGCCCAGGTTTGTGTGGGCTCCTCATGCCTTGCTGGGTCTGTTGCTGCTTGCCAGGACTCAGGTCAATGTCACCTGGGGGGCTTTCTGCTGCACAAGACCTGAGCACCCCACACAGCACATTTTCAGAAATATTTTTTCGCATGCTGATATCAATCCAAGCTGTGTTTCAGTTTGGATCACCCTCTGGGTGTTCCTTGGCAGAAACAGACAAGAATTTTAAGCAAATTGTGAATTTTTCACTTGCTAAATGTGAGTTCTTGCACCTAAAATGTTTGTAATCCTTTTAGCTGTATACTGGGGGTTCTAGCAATCCATGTCAAATTATAGATCTGAACTATCAGCAAGATAGAGCTTATAAACAATTTACTAGCTATCTACCAAATCACACAGGCAACAAAATCAAAAAAGCAAGACAGAACTTGGTGAAGAAAACAACAATGTGAAAATTATTCACCCAGCTCCAGACAACACAAACAATCCACCACCTTTCTCTGAGCTGGGTATATTTTATACTGGTGTAAAACATTTGTAGAAAACCTCACTGCTAATGAAATAAACCTCTGCATGATTCAAAGGAGGGGAGCTAGGAAATGCAATCTGTAACACATAAGTTTGGGTAACTCCTTGGGGGAGGGCAAATAAATAATATTTTGCAATGAGAATGCAAACTATAGGAGTAGCTGACAATGAAATTGGTAAGATTATTCACTCTGTCTTTTTTGGGGGAAAAAAAATGTATCTTGAATCTGGTCTCCCTTGTACTCAGATTATCCAAGGGAGAACATGATTAGTCCCACCCATTCCACCTTCTAAAAATTATTTCTTTTGCTAGGACTAAATTTGATAACAGCATGCTGGGTGAGTTAGAGGTTTTTACAGTGTGGGTGACAAGTTAAAAATGTGTAGTGAGCATATGTGGCCAGAAGGGAGGAGAATACCTCTAATTCTATCCCAGGGAAGTCAAGATATGCCTAATCTGGTTTTCTGCAAAGGAAACTGCACTCCCAGTGAAGGAATCTCCAGTTTCCTGTATAGATCCCTCAATAATACAAAGAAAAAAATTGATCTGTTTAAGTTTCTAAAAACAGTCTCAGAGATCTGGTTTTTAAAATTTTTTGGTCAAACATCTTTGCTTGTATCCACTACTCCTTAAGTCTTTGATCATCTCCCCAAAATGATGAACAATGCTACTTAGAGTCACCTTGAACAAAATCATAGCTGTAGAGAAAGAGAGCTTTTCAGCAGCCTAAGTATGGTACTTTATCTTCCAGCACGTTGGCCCTGATGGCAAAAGAAAAAAAGAGTTTGCAGGTGCTATTGCCCTTCAGCTTGCTAATATTTCATACAGAGATTAAAAGACCAGGAGAATAAAAAAATTTTCTAGGGTCAAAGCAAACTGACTGGGTTATGAAGGTAAAAATGTGGGGAGACTAAAGGCAGTATGGGGAAATTTTGTCCTATAATTTCAAGGTTTTGTTTTTGTTTTTGTTTTGTTTTTGTTTTTGTTTTTGGTTTTGGTTTTGGTTTTGGTTTTGGTTTTGGTTTTGGTTTTGTTTTTCTCATGGGAAATGTAAAACTTTGCTTTAATAAAAGAAAATAAAGAGTCACAAGCACAACCCATTTGCTGTTTGATGTAAAAACACCATCTACTCTCTGGGTTTTTTTGCTTGTTTGTTTGTTTGTTTCTGTATGAGGCATAAAATAATTATTGTAGAGGGCTGATCCATCTTGGTGGAGCACAAAAGTCCTCTTGCTAATTGTCACATCAAATGACCAGGGGTCCCTGATGGAAACCTTCAAATGACTGTGAAAAAATTCAGGCCCTCACTAAACGCTGAGCACTTGGGGGGGGATCTTTGGGTCTTTTTTTAGGGTTTTTTGTTGCTGTTGGTGGTGGTGGTGTGTGTGTGTGTGATTTCCCATTGCAGATTAGGTTACTTGGGAGTGGGTTTATCACACAGGAAAGGCCCAGCACAGATTAGTTCTGCACCATTGCAGGGCTGTTATGCCAGCTCCATCCCTGACCAAAGCAGTGGCCAGCACCTTTATTGTATCTGGGGACATGGGACAACACTGCTCTGTCCAGCCAACAAAAGAAGCAGCAGAGGGCCCACTGTGTCTCTAAAGTGTTGCTTCTCCACTTTTTTTGTCACGCCCCAGTGACATGAGTGCCAAGTCCCAGACTTCAGCCCCACACAGAGCCAGAAAAAAGCTGTCAGTCTCGGCTTGTTCAAAGGCAAACCCTTTTATGTGGGTCAGACCGGAGTGGCATGGTCCACATCCTCACTAAAGCATGCCAAGGAGTCAGAAAGTCATAATCTGGCTTTGTACTTCTGGCCACTTCCATCTTCCCCCCCGTAGCTGGTGCCCAATTACCAGCTCTGTAATTTTTTTTCCATTGTTAGGGATCCATAAGGGTTTAGCCACCACTTATCCAATCGGGGTCGTGACCTGATGTATTTAGGCTTTGCAAATATAAGTAACAGTTCCCTTATCAGTGTCACCAGGACTCTTTAACACTTAGCAGGCAGAAAGATAAATATACTTGGCAGATACAATTTGATCCATTGCTAAGCCTTCCATTTTACCACTGACCCATGGCACTCTGCTATTCAGGGGGATGTTAACTGGTACAACCCCATCACCCTCAGCCTGGCTCCCAAACCAGGCCTTACAGGATGGACTCACAGGTGACAGCTTGTCAGCCTGATCTAGAGCACTGGGAAACCAGGGATGAGTCTGACCTGCCTTCCTTCCACTCGTGCTGTTTTTAGCAGAATTCCTCCTGGCTCACACCTGGAGAAGAATTAGGCTCTGTCTCACACCAGTTTGCTTCCAGGAAAAAGCCAAAGCTAGCTGATCTATGTGTTATTATTATTTGAAGCATTGCTCTTTACTTGTTGACTTTCTTTGGTTAACTGCCTAATTTAAATGTTGCTTTAATGCCATTTTACAACTCAGCTTCGTCCTGAAAAGCTCTGATCCCTTTCCTTGCTTCTTTCAGGTCATTTCTAAGACCTCTGCCAGCTACAAGGTCTGGCTTCAGAAGCTGGAGAGTGCAGATTGTCTTGTTCATCCACCCCTCCAGCAGGCACTGAATTAAGTATTCTGGGGAGGGTGATGTTTAACAGGCACTTATTTAAGAAGGGTTAAAGATGCAGCATCAGATCTAGAGAAGCATCCCTTTTAAGCAGAATAGGGCAAGAATTCAAGTGTGAACCACAAGTGTGAAGATGCTATAATAAATAGGCTGCAGCTTTCTACTGTCTCAAAAATGCATCTTGATTGACTCGAGGTCTAAAACTTTGAGGCATGTGGTTGTTGCCTCTTCAACAGCACTGACTCCAACTATGAATAGATTTAATAAAGTGCCATTGCCAGTGAGATTTAATTAGACATAGAACAACACTGGCAAATACCAGAACCCGTCCTTGCACTAACCATGGAGATTTTACACCTTAGGTGCCCCTTTAAAAATTGCGAAGTTTTCACAAGCTGTTTATATTTATTTCCACCATGTGGGAAATTTTTATGACCACTACAAATATCTCCTATCAGAGTAGCCTCCTTCATTAGTTGTGATCTTCTTTAATCCTCTGAAGTGTCTCAATGCTAGTTAACTAAGATAAGACAGAAGATAACTTCTTTTAGGACAACCTAGTATTTACAGTGGAAACTAATCCAATCTAGAAGGGTGATTGACTCCTTATTATTATTCAAATGGGTTGGTCAGAATTATTGGCTGGGTAGCTGCACCAGCTCATTCCATCATAGAATCACAGAATGGTTTGGGTTGGAAGGGACCTTAAGGATGATTTAATTCCAATCCCCTGCCACGGGCAGGAACACCTTCCACCAGCCCAGGTTTGCCCACGTGTGCAATTGGATCATGATTGAGTCATCACTTCAGACACGATTAAAACACAGAGCCTGACTTCCCACTCAAATATGTATCTGTGCACATAAACGAAATTTCCTTTAATCTCGTTAGAGTTCATGTCTTTTGGAAGTGCTTTATGGGAGCTTTCTTTTTTAAGTGGCAGCTCTATGGGACTTTAAACGATGATATATTTTAGGCTGTGAGCCTTATCTGATCTGAGATGCCCAGGAGAACAGGAGATCCTTTTTGCTGTTGCTGTTTTTTAATGATGTGTTAGGGCATGGGTTTTTCCTGAGCATTTAGCAAAGGGGTGTCAGGGTGAAACAGCTGCACATATTAAACCAGCAGTGAAACCCAACTCCTTTTCATCTCCTGGGTTATACAGCTCTTTGTGAAATTATTCCACGGGGCAATGTGTGAATAACTGCTAACTAATGTATGACCAGCTCCATGTGAAGGTGGTGCAAATGGATGCAGGGTGCTGAGGGAACACTGGGAAAACACCGTGCCATAAACTGACCCAGGTTAAATGGCACGATTCTCAGCTAATTATTTTATAGTTCATTGACATCCAGCAAAGGTGAGAACTGCAGGCCTGCTAGCCATGAGGTGCCATGAGACTGCTGTAAACAGAAAGGCTTTGATGAGACAAATGGCTTGTAGGGGCACTTCCATGCAGGCATCCCAACACAAAGGCTCCCTCGAAGGGCTGCTGCCAAAATAAAAGATAAATAATAAATCAAGCCATATCAGCTCTTCCAATCCTGCCTGGAAAGCTCACGTGAAGGAATCTGAGGCACTGACCTTACCTTGTCCAGTTCCTTGTCTTCACTCTAGCTACACTTTACAAGATGTTTCCAGAAAGTGTAAAAACCCTTGGTTTACATCAGCATAACAGTCAAGCACTTCTGGAAACAGACATCGTAATCAAAAGTCACTTTGCTGATTAAAAGAAATATTAAAAGTCTTTAATAGTCTTGCAGAAGCAAGAACACAGCCTTGTTTACACACACCCTTCATTCCCCTCCAGAAGCAGGCAGGGTGTCCCAATTGATTGCACACACTCAAACAAAGTGGAATGATAATAACAGTTGGTTTTAATCAGGTTTAAAATCAATAAGAAAGACACTTGATTACATACAGAATTTACATGAAGGACTCTGATCTTTCTTGGTGCTCGTCCTTCATCATTTTCCCGTTCAAAAAGGCTGTTCCCTCAATAAAACCTCCTTCTCCTTTTTGCTTACCAGAAAGATTCCCTGTGTCTCATCACATTTATTTCAATTTGCATTGCCTAGTGTGTATTACTCAAGCATTACTCAGATCTATCAAGCTGCATTTAGATGAGAAACTAAATAAAACGCACTATATTTTACCAAAATACTTCTACTCTAAATACAAGCAAGAAAAAGACGTGGTTTTGACAAGACTTTGGGCATTGGCAGACTTCTTAGACAAACAAGTACTTTATCTCTATGTATTGAATTTAATTGATTGGGTTTTGATCACTGCAGATCAGAATTTGAGATTTATTAGGTACCATCTCTCACAGTCTCACTTTATTCAGGGCTGGGAGGGGAAGACAAATTTCCCTGCCTTCCCAGACCCTGAGGAGCTTCTGAAGTGAGAATCAAGTAGTCATTGTACCAGACTAATCAAATACACACAGATGAAAAAGTTTAACAGTGCAACAAACTCTGTTTAAAGAAGCTCACCCAGCAACCAGGTCAAGGTTTTGGCTTTTGTTTGAAATGTCAGCAGCATTAATTCACTATTGCCAGAGAAGCTGACAAAATATCACACTGATGAGTGGGCCTGATCATGGAGATTCAAAAACACCAGGACACATTTATATTATTATTTTTATCAAAGTCCAGCACAAACCCAAGTATCTTATATCCTTCCCCTTGCCAAGCTAGAACAGCTCAAGATAATTTCGTGACGTGGTTGGGAACTTCCCAAGGATCAAGGTGTAGGAAATTCACCCACTGCCAGCACTTAAACACCCTCTGAGCATTAAGTTATTGGATCAGTGTTGGAGAGTTCAAAATGTCAACCAGACACTTTTTCTCTGGGACCACTGAGGGCTCCTCCTGCTTTTTGGGGCACCTGGAGAGGTCAGGTTTGAGTTCTCACATCTCTTCCATCACTCATGCCTAGAACCTGGAGCAGAAGGGGTGCTAAAACTACATGAAATTACCAAGAATGACCTGCAAGTACAGTAGTGGGGAAAAAAATTACACTTTTCTTTGCCAGAATGGTTAGGCCAGGATAGAATATCCACATGAATTTGTTGAAGAATAAACATGTATTTCTTATACTATTCCATATGCCAAAACCCACTGGGTCTTGTACATACAAAACAAAACAAAACAAAACAAAACAAAACAAAACAAAACAAAAAAAAAAAACCAAAAACAACCCACTCAGATTTTTTTTTTTTTTTCCCCACAGATTTTCCTTGCTGGAAAAGTATGAAGTGTGAGAAAGAAGAGGAAAGTGCTTACATTAAAGTGCAAAATTTTGGGGAAAACCCAACACATCTTTACAGGACTCTCAGCACTGCCTTCTATGCAAACCCCTAAAAAGGTGAAAAGAAGTTGGGAAGGATGGAAGGAAATTTACTTTCCTCTGCTCCTGATTTCAGTTTCCTCACCTGATTTGTAGAAAATCCACTTGGACTGAACAGTGTTTCAAAATTGAAGCTATCAGTTTTGTAAATGGAATTGTCCAAACTTTTTGGCCTGAAATACTTGTATTTAACTTGGTAAATGATGCTTTCCAACTAATAAAATAAAACCAGCTGTGCTAGAAATGTGTGTGCTGATTCTGCTCCCAGCTCTGCTCATGGATAAATATTTCAGAGCTTCTTGTATTCAAGTGCTTCATTTAAATTAACTTTCTGAGAACCTTGGTGGCTAACAGTATCAACACAGGAGGTCAATTAATTCAAACAACCTTTATTTCCAGTATTAAAATGCTCATTATTGAAGTAAATCAATCACACATTTCTCACTTATAAATAAATCACACACTCACTGCTTCTTGGCTTCCTTTTAAAAACATAGTCCCCTTGATTAGCAATAAACAGGTATCTGGAAACTATAAATAAATATTACCTGCTGGTCCTATGCTTGTTGGCCAAAAAAACCTGCTAAAAATAACATTTGAAGCAGAAAAGCAAGTGGTAAAAATGAGTAAATTAGTATTTGATACTTAGTAGCCTTCTTGCAAAATGAATATTCATTCCCACAGGTCAGGAGTCAGTAGAAAACATTTCAGGCTGTTGAGGAATGGGGATTCAGTGTTGCTCTCAATCCCCTCAGGGGGGCACAGGTCTCACTGAATTTGGGTTGTCAGTCTATTGGCAAGAATTTGGCAGAGGAGCCCAGCCATCAGTCATGAAGAGTTTCTGCAGTTTAGATATAAATAGCTTAGGTGAAGCTTTAGGGTTGTTTATCAAGAATCCGTGAAATCTTCCTTTAATCTGTTACTGACAGATGGAAATGCCACAGCCTGTTTTCAGGCCAAATTCAGTGCACGTAGCCTTGAGCCCATTTGGAATATAAAGTGCCAGTTAACTGGCAAAAAAATGCAGGAGAAAAGCATTTTTCCATGGTCCTGGTGCGGGAGGGAAGGTGGTTGAGAACCTGAGTACCTGGAAAACCAGGTCACTGAGCTGGGTCTCCCTCTGTAACTCCACCACACAAACAGTTTCTCTGCCTCAGCTTCTGAATTACTTCTAAAATGAAACATCTTTCCCTTTTGTCCACTCTGTCACCTTGTTTTTCTGGGAGGTTCCTCAGAGCGAGGGGCTGTGCTCTGCACTTAGGTGGTGAGCCAACTCTGGCCACTGTCCTGCTGCTCCCCTCCTCAGGGACGTGGGGAGAGGGGGAAAAATGGGATGGAATAGCTGGTGGGTCGAGATGAGGACAGGGAAATCACTCATCCTTTCCCAGACTCAGCTCCACTCTGGCTCCTCTGCCTCTCCATCCTCAAATGTGTCCCTGCTCTCTCTCTGAGGGGAATAAATCCCTGCTCCAGCCAGCACCTGGAGCACCTCTTCTCCTCCTCCTCCTCCCCTGGTCTGGGTGCTCCAGGGTTTTTACCCTCTCCCTTCTGCCTGTGCAGCATTTTTGCCCCTTGCTGAACACCTTTCCCAGAGGTGTCACCAGCCCAGCCACGGGGTCTGGCAGCCTGGAGCAGCCAAGTCCTCCTCACAGAGCCACCCCTGCAGCCAGGGACACCCCCAAAAAAATGGGATTTTGCAATAAATGGGAAAAAGGAGCCCACAGCAGCAAACAGGGAGCCCTGATCCCCAGGAGCAGCCCAGAGCCTGGCTCCATGAAGGAATCTCCATCTTGCTTTATATATATATTCTTATATTCTAAACCCTAAAACTCTAAGTTTTCCACCCTGTGATATCACACACTTCTATTCAAACTCCACACCCACAATCCCAGTGCTATCACTCAATTTTGGAAGCTTTTTCCAAGGCCTCAGGTGAAATACAGTGTTTGCTTGGGGGGTCAGTGCCTGTCAGCACAGAAAGCCTGGAATTCCCAGTGCCCAGGGTTCCAACAAGGCTGAGGTGACATCTTGAGCCTAAGGAAGTAATTTTTACAGTTGCTTTTCATTGGTTTATTATTGTTATTAATACTAATTTTTTTTTTTACAGTTTTTACAGTTGATTTTCATTGGTTTATTGCTGTGCCCAGTTGCTCCTAAGGCAGCTTTAAGGTGGGAACACAGGGTGAGGTCTGGGGTTGTTCCAGGACAGTGACAACTCAGAGGTGCCCACGCTGGAAATAACAAAGAGTGGAGTTACAAATAAAGAGCTGCACAAAGTCAGGAATATTACCAGTGGACTTTGTATCCAGAGATTTGCACCTTGGCAGTGGAGAGAAGTGGCTGGAAAATAACAAAGCAAAGCGAGAAGAAACCTGAACACCAGAAATATAAAAAATGAAGGATGATAATTATTTTAAAAATCCAATTATAGGCTAGAAATAAATCCTGACAGAAATTGCAGCTCCCTCATTTCTCCACATTCTGGAAGAAAACTTGGTGCTGGCAAGGATGACAAATCAACCTGGTGGAGCCACACAGGTTCCCATGTCCTGGGAATTTCTCTTGGGATGGCCATCAGTCCCAGCCATTTTAGAAACCCCAGTTTTATCTTTGGTTACAGCAGGATGTTGCACTGTGCTAAAAGAAAGGCCACAAATAAAAACCCCACACAATGTCATCTTACACTTATCTCATTGGAAAAAGCAGGGTATTTCATACTCCCACTAACACAGATGAGTATTTTGTCACTACTGGTGGTAGGCTGTTTGCTCTCATGGAAGGCAGCAGATATTATTCTGAATTTAAAAAAAAAAAATAAAAAAAAATGTCCTCCCAAAAATTGTCCCTGTTCTCATGGAAGGCAGAAGATATTATTCTGGGAAAAAAAAAAATAATAAAAGTCTCAAAATACTGCTTGGTAGATAACCTTTGCATTTTGGCCTTAGAACTTTCCTGAACCTTTTTCCAAGCCCTTCTCTCCAAGCACATTATGAGGAAACTCCCTTTTCAAAAGCCAGGAGAGCTGCCTTTCTGTGTGACCCGTGCCAGAACAGAAAGCTCAGTTTATGAAAAATGGCATTACAACTGTCATGCTGCTCTGCTTTTACCAGCAAACAATAGAAAATCGACTACCCTGGCACCCCCCTGCCTTGCTGGTGAGGCTGTGGGAGCTTTCTCCAACAGACAGAGCACATGCTCCTTGAAAACCCATTTCTGAAGCCTGGCACTTTACTAAGGAAATAAGGCCTCCTTTCACAGATATTATGTCTTTATTTCCTCAGTTACAGCTGGCAGGTCATGTTGCATTTTCTCTGATGGGGCACCTGCTAAATGCTGGACTCCAAGCACTTATTCCTGGTGTCTGGGACACGAGGATGTCTGCAGATGGTGACACCACCAACCTCTGTGAATCATTGCTGCACAGAGTTAAAAATGTCTGCCCCATTCCTTTCCCCATCCCCCTCCCCATTCTTAATTTTCACATCTTGAGAAAAAAAAAAAAAATATATATATATATATATAATGTTTGGTATTAGGACTCACTTCTGTAAAGGATTTTAGCAGCTCCCCTTTTTAGAGATGGAGTCACCCAGGTCAGGGAAGGCCTTATTTTCTGAATGCCTAATGCATAGTTAAAGGCTGATAATAGCATGGGATAGCTCCAAGAATGTTATATAACTTACTGAGTGTCTATTAAAAATAGAGAGACTTTGCCATTTCCCAAAAAAAAAAAAAAAAAAAAAAAAAAAAAAAAGAAAAAAAGAGAAAAGAAAAGAAAAGAAAAGAAAAGAAAAGAAAAGAAAAGAAAAGAAAAGAAAAGAAAAGAAAAGAAAAGAAAAGAAAAGAAAAGAAAAGAAAAGAAAAGAAAAGAAAAGAAAAGAAAAGAAAAGAAAAGAAAAGAAAAAAAAGAGAAAATAGGAGCCTGTGAGATTCCCACCATCTGGATGGAGTCTTTTTTTTCTTCCCAGATGAATTAGTTGTCAGGGGAGGAATTATTTTAGGCATCAAGTAACCCCTGATTGTGAGTGACAGGCTAACACAGGAGCAGATGCAAGGTTAGTGCAGCCTGTCCCTTTTGTGGAAAGGAGATCCCTGCATGTGCCACTCACTGTGCACAGGCACCTGAGTGGTTCCAGCAGCAACCAGAGGTGGGTCAGGCCTGGGAGATGTTTCACACTCCTCACAGCAGATGTTCCCTCACCAGGCAGAGAGAAAATATGGGCTGCAAGAAGCACAAAGCCAGGTTTTTTCACTAAAAAAAAAAAAAAAAAAAATCCCTGTGAGAAACTGCCTAAAGGTCTGAATTCTGCAGAAATCCTGCCCCATGTAGCATCTTTATTTGGGAGCATGCTGACAGCATCTTGGTGAATCCAGATAAATGGAGGCAACAAGGGAACATTTTGAATACACCTGAAGATAAAATCAGTTGTCCCCATCTCCTGTTTCAGCTAATGGAAATGTCTTTTTTTTTTTCCCCCCTTTTTTTTTTTTTTTTTAACATAAATATGGATATCAGTAAATCCCCATGTCTTTGCAGGCAGTACAAGTTTGTTTTGGGAACATTTACCTACTCAACAATGTCATATTTACAAGTCTATGCAATAAAACCACATCCATGAAATCTAAAAGAAGCGTTATTATAGTAGAACTGTGTTAAATGCTGTCTAGAAACTTGTGTGCCTGATTTCATTGGGAATTTGAAACTCAAACCCTGACCCTTCAAATCTTGACAGAGCCACTCGAATTTAGCAGAATATCTGAATTAGTCTCACATCCAAAATATTTTTCTTATTTGTCAGACCCAAAGTAAGCCTGAGCTGGCTTGAGAGTGAAAATTCAAAAAAAGTGAAGTGGTGGGGTGTGAAACATTTTGCAGTCTGAAAGGAAAAGAATATCTGCAATAAATAAACACTGAAAGCCACAAAACAGCGGGTTTTTTTTTCAAATCTAGTGTAGAGAGAGTAGATGGCCATAATAAACAGGTACACAAAGTATTCATGTGGGTGAGATCTGATTTTTTTCCCTTTAGAGAGCATTGTGGAACTCAAGAGGACTCTGGACAGTGCCAGGTGAGAGGAAAGAAATAAAAAACAGTGACATCTTGTGGTAAGCAAAACGCTTTGGTAAGAGAAACTCAGATTTCCATGCACACTCAAAAATCTAGATGTTGGAAGTACAGCTATTTAGAACTTGAGCTGGTGACTTTTCCCCTCCTCTGAGCTGTTTTTTTGGGGTTTTTTTTTTCCTGTTTTGTGTCAGCCTTGAAGTGCTGCTGTTAGAGAAAGAGCTTTTTCCACCGAGAAACAAGCAGTAGCTACATTGAGTTTAAATGAAGATATTCAATGTCTAGCTGCTCCCCGTGTAGTATTTATCAAAAATCACTGGTCTCTGCATCTGGATTACTGAGGCAGAAGGCCATGGCAAAGAAAAAAAAGAATATTTTCTGAGAAAAGACACCTGAAGTGACCCACTCTGCCCAGGCAAGCATCTGCTGCTGGGAATGGAGTTGGGACTATCAGAACAAGAATTTTTCAGGTTCTGGCTCTGGTTTCTGATGTCACAGTTCCACTAAAAATAAACCCAAAGCTCTATCAGGCAGAGTGGCTCTGGCAAAATTTTTCTTAATCCCCACCAAGACTACTGAAATCAGCAGGAATTCTTGTCTTTGACCTGAATGGAACAAGACTTCAACCTATCCAACATTTGCTGTCTTACTCCAGAGTTTCTTCTAAAGTCATGTGATTTCTTTGCCAGGGCAGGTGGCAGTAATAATACAATAAAAGTTTGATAATTATTTTAGGTGCCATGGACTGTCTGGTACAGTATCTCTCAGTGAGTAATAAATACTCTGAAATTACTCCATTAATTTGTTCCTTTTGATTGCTTTTGAGATAAGAGAAGAATGCTACAGGTTTGGGGTTTCTGTAATTAAAAATTAATTTAAAAAAACCTGTAAATAAAAACTTTCAAGTTTCTTGAGACCTTTATTTCTTGACAGTAAAATAATGATGTGAAGAAGGAGGTATTTTATGGGATATTCCAAAGGTCTAATTAAGGATTATTGGAAACTGTCAAAATGGACCTCAGGGTTAACACAATTCCTGGTTCTTATTCAAGGGTATTAGAATTAAAAGAATTGTGTGCCTTTATCTGCCATGTGTTCTTCAATCTGAGCAATAAACACAACTCCTTGCCATAAATGGTAGGCCTGCAGTATTCTGAATGTTGCCAAGAGGAAAGAGAAAGACCTTTTACATCAGGAAAAAGTTAGAGGTAACTTCTGGCCAAACCATGACTAAGCTGATTTCCATTCAGCTTCAAGTCTCAAATATACAAATATTTGCTTTATAATAAAATTGAAACAATTTTTTTTTTCTTATTTTTTTAACAAAGCACGTTTAAAAACAGCAGACTATAATTTCTATTTGACTGCTTCTTTGCCACTGAAAATCTTGGCAGCACATAAATTCAACACCTGTCAGTCATGTCCATGCTTGAACCTGAAAATGGAAGTTACACAAAATGATGATTTTTTTTTTCTGAAAACTAAGGACAAAATATTTGCTATCTTCTGCTGTTAGTCTACATAGAAAAACAAAATTGTTGTTGTAATTTTTTTTTTTTTTCTTTGTAGGTGACGGGAAAACAGCAGTTCAGTGTAACTCAAGCTGTTCGTGTTTTCCTGCAGGAGGCTTTCACAGAGAGTTAATTCTTTTCTAATGCAGCAAGGGAAAGCAACAGGTTGCAATTCCAGACCTCTGTAAGACAGTGGACACCCCGTGAGGATGCTGTTGGATCCCTACAAGAACTAATACTTTGAATATTAAGGATCAGGCTTTGCATTTGACAAAGAGTGTTGAAGTTTAATGGAACCTGCACTGGCACTGCATCAATTTTGGTGCTCAGAATATCACCACAACCATTCCAGGGAGGGAGACAAGTCTCCAAATCTCCCTAATGTCCCTTTCTAGGCACTCCCTTACCTGACTAACCAAAATCCAGCTGCTTGCTGGAGGCAGAGCAGGGGCTGTGCTCCCCATCAGCACCTGACATCAGGGTGTACAAAAAACTCCCAATGCAGGAGAAATGAAGAGTATGTTGAGGTGTGGTAATGCTCACCAGCTTCATTCAGCCAGGGCTTCCCAAGTACACTGGACAGGTTCAGGTAAAGAGCAAATTGGTTTAATCTGGATTTTTGGGAAAGGTGGTGGTGTAGCCTCTGAAGGATGCAATAAGTGAGACAACAATCCACTGCATAAAAATAAATGTACCTGTCTGTGTTTAAAAGCAGCCCCTATTTCTTAGGAGGTGCAAGGTTGGTGTAATGCTGTTTGGTCAGAAATTGTCCACCCTTTGAGCTGTTCCCTCTCTTGGCTCTCTGTTCTAGGTGGAACGTGTCTTACACCATTAAAGGGGTGATGGAACTGTTCCATTGCCTCATTGTAACCCAGCTGCCTTTCCTTTTTCCTGTTAGGAACATGGTGCTGTTTCCCAAACAGCTAAAATGAGCCACATTTTCCTCCTGAGCACTTCCCCAGTGACTGAAATAAGAAGATTTCGTGCTCTTTGCTGATGGGAATAAAATCACACATCGAGACGCAGAGCTCAGCTGGAAAAGCTGCTAAAAGATCAGAAATGAATCATTATTTTACTATTTCTAACCTTTGTGCTGTGAAAATATTCCCCAGGCCTAAGCCACGACAGGACCTTTTTAGAGCTTGGTGGGTATTTAGGGGCTTGAACACCAGGAAATATTTGATCATGACATCACTGGAGGAGCTGATGTCAGCCGGTGACCACAGCAGGTAAATGGGCATTTTACCAGTGTGCACAGGCCACTGCACAGATTAGGAGCATTTTTGTCACATTTAGGTCATAACTGTCCAGGAGGCAGCGGTTCTGAGTCACAGGAACTTTCTTAGGAAAGCTAAAGTGACCTGTTTGCTTTCCAGACTGAGATTTTACCCAAATCCATGTGCAAGGCGTGAAACAGACCTTCGTCACCTCTCACTGATTTAGTCTTGGTTTCGTTTCTAAAAATGGAAAGCAAGCTTTAATGAAATGTTTAAAGTCAAGCTTGTACAAATCTGGGAATGTGTTCTCATAAGGTCTCCTGTAGGAAATGCCAGGATCTGCAAATAAAATACAAAATCACCGGGAACAACTGAGGACCTACGAAGAGGGGAGAGATGCCTGGGAAGGAAGAGATCAAATGGGCTCCCACTGCAAGTGCAAACAGATTTATGGCTTTTTTAACCTGCTTTTGGAACCCACTGCTCCACAGGGCACTATCCTGCTGGCTGCAGTTGCCAGATCACATCACACTTTGGCCCCAATCCCATTTTATAGCTGTGACATGCACTGGGGAGGTGGGCAGTGGCCCCACAGAAGATTTGCATTTTGGTGCTCTGCTAAACACGTGCAAAGAGGCTGAGGGTCAGCGACAGAGAATGGAGGGACCATTCTCACTGTGGCAGCTGGGACATTTTCATACAGAAATGGAGTGTGAGCACAATGCCTGAGTGGGTGGAAGACCTGGATTAGAGTTTTCCCTGTTTGAGGAACGCTCCAGGCCCTGTGGCTTGCTCTGTGTGCTGTTCTCCACTAACATTATTCTGTTCTTCTGAAAAAAAAAACCTCTCAGGAACTGCCAAGCCAAGGAAACTGCCTTTTTTTTTTTTTTTTTTTTTTTTTTTTTTTTTTTTTTTTTTTTTTTTTTTTTTTTTTTTTTTTTTTTTTTTTTTTTTTTTTTTTTTTTTNTTTAGTGCCCCTCCCAACCCAAACCATTCAATGATTTTTTGATTCTATGAAAACACCCTGTCCATTGGTGGAGGGGACACCAGAATCCAAATTTTCCACACCCTCAATGAGTTCCTGAACCATCACTTGACAGAACGAGACAGAAATTCTCATCCTGAGAATTTTGAATTCTTTCCTGAATGCTGGCATGTCTTTACTCTTTGCTCTGGGAGCTGGGGTACCTTACATGAAAGCCAGACATGGAGGCTGATCCCTCCTAGGTGACAAAAAAGCTAAAGTTAGGCTTTGTGTCCAGGATGCTTGCTCTCCTTCTTCCTTCCAAAGGGCAAGAAAATGCTCTGGATTTTAAAAAAGAAAAACACAACAAAATGACACAAAACCCCCAAACCTCCCTTGCAGCCAATTATCTGCAATTTCTTGACTTCCATTTTGTTCTGGAAGCCAAAGGAGCCAGGTTCTCTCCAGATGATTTTGCAGCTGCTGTTGACAAGCTGAGATAAACAATGCAGAGCCTTCAGGTACATAAACTGACTTCCAAGTTCAGTGGAAGTTCTTCCAAGTTCCCCCATGACACAGGAGGGGCATGAGCCTCGTGGATGAGCTTCATGCATGGACTCTCAAGCCCATCAATTAGTTAAACTGGAAAAGTTTTATCAATCAAGTTTCAACTATGACTTTTTAATGTGTGACTTTTTAGAACATGTACCACGGACAAGCAGCAGGATATACAGACACATTTCTTATCCCTGAATGTTGCAAGACTGGAATCAAGGTAGAACCTACCCCAGGAGAAGCAATCAAAAACATGACCTTTTGTGTAGGCAAGGAGTACAGAGTTGCGTGGGTTTTATTCCTTAATTGCTTTTTCTGGGACATTACCCAGGTGCTGTGTTTTCCTAGGCATGCCTCTTTCAGCCTGCTAAGAAGTAGCAAAGTCATCCTGCTGACTTCCTGCCCATTAAAAGAGGAATTCCAACAGATAAGTCAGTCACAGAAAAAAAATATAATTGTTAAAAACAAAACAATTGGTGAAATAATCAACAATTATAAACTTCTAATTGTAGGGTTTATCTCCTCTCTGCCTTTCACCACCTGTTACAGATTTGATGGCTTATCATAATTCTCTTGTTTATTACTGATATCCCAGGTGAGTAATACGTGGGAGGGCGTATTCCAGGAGTACAATGCAGAGGAATTGTGTGAGCAACCATTTATTGGGATTAATGAGTGCAAGGACAGTAACAGCTGCATGGGAGGGTAGCAGTAGTGTTGGCAATAGTCGTGGAGAGAAGGACATCTGAGACAATGACTTGATTAATCATAAAAAAAGAGATGATTTATAAATGTACCTCCACATTTCTGGCTGAACCTGATTGTCTCTCAGCCCCACTCTCCCCTTGGTGTATGTGTCTTACACTGTGTAAAATCAGCATCAATAGAATTTCCATCCATCCAAATTTGCTTGAAATGTAGCAATTGATAGCTAGTAAAATATTCCCAACTCCATTGAGGAACAGTTTAATCAATCCTGGGAGTGAATTTCCTCAGTGTAGCTTGGTTTTGCAAATGTTTCTTAGGCAAAAAAACTACAAAACTAAAAAGAAACCCAAAATACCAAAAAACCAAAACCAAAAAACAAAAAACAAAAAAAAACAAAAAAAAAAAAAAAAAGTGCCTTTAGATTGTGTCTTTACCTCCTGTGAATTTCTATGTAGGTCAGAGGTGGACTCTGGATTTTTGCTGTAGTCAGGAATGGCAGAAAACCATCCAAGGATTTTCTTTTCACTCTGTGTGTATCTTGCTTGATCTCTAAAAAATCAGGAATTCTGTACTAAACCATAAAATATCTTAATTCATACTAAGTCACAAAAGATCTCAATGCTTAAATTAGCTGCTGACAGCCACATCAAAGTTACAGTGATTTTAATACTCCAGGCAATTTCTTAAGGAAAGTAAATCCTCCCAAATATGTGT
This sequence comes from Aegithalos caudatus, assembly GCA_013389925.1. Classification (NCBI taxonomy): domain Eukaryota; kingdom Metazoa; phylum Chordata; class Aves; order Passeriformes; family Aegithalidae; genus Aegithalos; species Aegithalos caudatus. Next base: position 570,887 of record WEIU01004190.1, read on the forward strand.
GCTCTAATATGTGATTTTTATTTTTATGATTAAAGTTTTGTTTTCCTTTTCTTCCCTTGTAAATTCTTGTATCATTCTGTAGAATTAGTCATAGATGGGTACATTATTACACATCTCCAGTGCTTATATGGTGACATTTTAATTTTAAATCACAAGTGACATCTTTTGGGAACTGGGTGCCTCCTCCATGAGGACTTCTTTGAAAAACCTAGTTTTTGTCTGTAAAAATGTGATGTTCGGTGCTTTGCAAAGAGATATACATAACACACACGTGTTTTCTTTAAAAACTAAACAAAAGCTGTACATAAACAGCGTCTGGGACTCAAAATATTTGCCATGTGATGTTTCAGAAGACTTTCTGAAAGAGTAAAGGAGCTGGTGGCTGAGACATGATGTTTGTTCCCAGTCCAGATTGCTGTCACCCTGGGTGCCTGGATGATGGGAGGGAAAACCTGTTCCCATTCTCCAGCAGCCAGACTTTCAGGCTGGGAAGTTCTCAGGGAGTTTTGACCCAGGGTGGAAGCAGATGAAAGCAGATGGAAGTGAGGAGCTGATGTCTTGGCGTGACACCAAAGTGGAGCACCAGCACAGCACAATTTGTGGAATGGCCTCAAAAATGCTGGCATTTTCTTACTGCAATTGTTTCTTTCTCTCTTGCCCTGGGCACCTTTCTCTGCAATCCAAACAAAAGTGCCAGGGATTAGGCTGAATCCACTGGCTTCTAATATTTTAATCCTTTTGCAGCTCATTGCCCATAGCTGAACTAAGCGCTGGTCAAGTGCCATGTCAGTAGTTCAATGGAATTCAGACTTTGGCACTCTGAAAAAGGCAACAGATGTGCTTTAATGATTATCTAATAACTTGTATTTTTTTTTTTTTTTTTCCAGTTTGCAGTGCTAATGAAATCTAATCTCGTTGACCCAACAGACAAAACCGTAACAGTAGGGACATTAATGGCAAGACAAAGGACATGAACAATGCCACACTTTGGAAGAGGTCCAGAAATCCAAGCGCTGCAAAATGCACTGGGAGCAACAGACAGGTTGACTTCCATTTCCATGAGCTGCTGCAAAAATCACCTCTGCAACCTGCGGGTTAACCTGTGGGAATATGAATTCCACACGCCTCCAAATAAATGTTCTGAAAAATCACCACTTTTCCTGGGCTGGGGAAAGTCCAGAGCAAAATTTCCACTAGGAATCAGTAAACATTCCAAGTGTCCAGATCACAGGTTTAACCCTGGACTGCCTCACTAAGGAGGTGTGTAAGAGATTCCTTCAGTTCCTGATGCCTGGTGTTGCACATGAAAATTAAACCACTGCGGGCAGCCGTGCATTTTTGGAGTCTTGACTTGGGGTCTCCAGTTCATGTTCAATGACTGCCAGGCCGTGCACTGTGTGGCCTAGGAAAGTAACTAACAAAATACCATTTAAACAAAACTGGGGCTGCTGTTGGAGGCATAAAACTAGGGATTTGCAAATCAACTGGACTTAAAATTTGTCATCCATTCTCAGATGCAGCTGTAGCAGCAGGGCTCACTGTTTATCAGCAGCCTCTGCTGCTCCAATGCTCTGATTAGTGCTGAACTCCTGCTGATCTCTTCAGGGATTTTAATGGGAGTGAAGCATCTCATTGCTTTTGTGGACCTGGTGTGATTTATTTAAAAATACCAGAACTCGCTAGGAAATATTTGCAGCAGCATATAGAGCTGAAAACAAACACTGATTCAGAATTGTCCCTTAGCTCTTGCTGTCACTGCTGTGCTGCTCCTTGGCCTATACAGTAAAAGTCTGGTTTATGAGAGGTTTAAAAAGGCCTTGAGAAGGGAGAAAACAAGCAGCTCTCTAAAATACACCTTTTATTTGAGTGCTGATATTTGAAACATTCTTATATTGTTTATGATTAATTTTTATTTCTAATGTTCTTTATTTGTGTCAAAATGTTGTGCTGTTGAGCTTCTCTGTTCCCTCAGTGATCCCTGTCCTTCTTCAGATATGATATTGCAGTTTTATAAATATGTTGCTAATCAAGGTGATGAAATGTTCTCTTCAGACTTGTGCAGCTGGAGTGACTAAATCATGGTGGATTGTGTGGCATTAAGGAATAAGAACAAGCTAAGAATCAAATCTAAGCACACAGATCTGGGCTAAAGGATCAGGGGCTCTTTTCTGAATTAAAAAAAAAAAAAAAAAGTCTTTTGAGCTAAAGGGCTTATTCTCTCTGTACATCTACTTCCACAAGGGCCATTTTCTTGGTGATCCCTCCTTCCTAGCTGTTTTCCTTTTGCCTTATCCAGGTCAAATTTGATCTGGCTATCTCTGTCTGGAAACCACCCATCTGTAGACATTGCAATATCCTATTTATATCACCAGGGACATTAATGGCAAACGGGGCACATTCGTAGCATCACAGGAGAGCTGTCAGATGTTGAGGCCATGACTTCTCTTTATCTGTCCAGATGACAGCAAGTAAATATTTTGATGTAAGGGACTTAGATAGAAGTCTTTGATCTCCATGTGTGCCCTGCAGAAGCTTCTGGACTCCAGCAGACACCAGTCATGCTAACAGACAGCTGTCAGAGGAAGCCGTGGTGCCTTTAATTGGCCTTTAATTCTTCTTTGATTGCTGAAATTTGGGTAGGAAGCTGAAAATTCTCCTTCTGTCTTCTGCAGGCTTCAAGGATTCAAGGCAAGGAATAGAGAGGGGGATTCAGCTTACCTGCACCTCTGAGCTTTTTATTGACTGTGTGGCTGTCAAAGGGGACTGACCAAAAGATCAGAGATATCCTGATTTACCAGATGCTGGCTGTTGTTTTAGTCTGAGCTCCAGTGAAACCTATGTGCTTTTGGGAGCCACCAGAGATAAGAGGAGGAAAATGCTCAAGAGGGAAATGACCCACCTGGCTGGACATAACAATCACTCTGGCAGGAAATTCTGATGTGAAGTTAGAAACCTTTAGCCTCATCCTGCAAGGCTTTGGCCCATGGAATTGGATGGAAATTCTGTCTTGCTAACCAAAGAGGCAGGAAGGCACTGAAGTGATAAGTGCTGCAAAGCAAGTTGTATGTTCCTCTCTCTGCACTTCCCCTGACAAAGCCAGCTTCCCCAGCACCCTGCAATCCATCAGGGAGAGATTGTTCAGGGGAATTGTGTGACCCAGGAGGGTGAGTTTACCCCACACTATCAGCAATGCACAACACTTCTGCTTGCACATGTGAATTGAGCTGTGGGATTCAGCTCCAGGGTAGGACTGGGGATGCCTTATTCTTGTCTTGGTATCATTATTGGCCTGCTGTGAATGTAAACTTTGGCAAATAATCTCACCTCTGAAAGTATCCATTCAGCAAGCTGTGGGATTGAAGCGCTTCCCACTGCTTTTTGTAGAGTTCCTTGCCAAACTTTATTTCGGTAGGGACCTGAGTTGTCCAGAATTTAAATAAAAATAGATATGAACAGGCATTTCAGTCTATTTTAACTACCTCCATTCTCTGTGACTAAAACTTCTCTCACCAGCAAGCAGCTCCAGACTTTAGAGCAAACACAAGGCTTTTCAAATTCCATTGCATTTTGCAGAGAACATTTATTTACCATGCCAAAAGTATCATGGTCTCACAGCAATAAAACACCCTTTGCTCTAAATTTGATGCTTGAGGGTATCGCTGGCTCTCGGAGTGTTTGGTTTATTTTAACAAATTCTCTTTATGTTTTTCTGTCAGCTTCTATTTTTCCTGTCAACCTCCAGTTTCCCATCTCTCCATCTCCGTGGCTTTGAAGCTTATCCCTGATAAAAGACAGCACTTATGTCAAAATACACTAATGTCACTTTGACACACAAGTGCACAATCTGGAAGCTGTTTGGCTTGGCAGAATTATCTCCTCTGGCAGCCTCACCACAGCTGGGTTGAGCTGCTGGGCACTCGTGTGTTTGTCCCACCCTTTTTGTCCGAGGTAAACCCTTGGGACTTTCATCAGCTCACATGAAATAAACACCAGTGAAAATAGCTCTGAAAAAACACACCAGGCTGAGGGTTTTTTTTTTTTTTTTCTGGGAAACAGTTTCTTGTTAGTTTTGGGGGTTTAATTCAGGGCACCAGGGTAATCCAGGGAAATGAGTAACAATGTCAGACCCAACACTTGCTCCTGTCCTTCCTCTTCTGCTAAAACAATGTTTTAAGTGAATGAAGGTGATAAACAGTTCAGAATTACTACAGATCGTTTCACTGGTGTTTCTGAATAACCCTATCGTGCTCCTGGCTGCAGATCATCTTTTTACTGATTACAGGTGATTTATATTAATGCCAGCTCTTATCCACAAGAATGACCTTGTGGCTTGGGTACTGGACTTTGGGTCTAGGTCCTCCCTTCCCAATCTGACAGGTGGAGCCAGGAATTCTCATTCTGGCAGCTACATGAAGTGTAGGTCACAGGCAGAGCTCAGTGTGAGTTTTGGGACTTGCACTGCTCTAAAGGCAGCTCTCTGGGACACGATGCAGTAAAATGACAGTGCCACATCACTTTTCACCTCACAAACAAGTTGTGAATACACAAATATTCCTGTTTGCGTAGCACTCAGCTACCGTAGCGAGAAGCATCATAAAAATGTGTGAGGAATTTGCACCAGCCTGTGAAGAGTGGTGCAGTTCAGTCAGGCCTCAGTGAATGCCTCTGAGTTAGCTTTAGAGTGGAGAAGATTTTTTACATCTTGAATGAATAAAACATCAGGGAGGTTGAGTTGTGCAAAAAAAATCAAAAAAGGAGGAAGAATACTTTTGCTTAAATATCTCAGATCTGAAGCAAACATCTACAAGCAAATCCCAGCATTTAACTCCCCTAGAGTGAGAATTACTTCTCTAGTGTCTATTACGAAGCCAGAGCGTGCATTATGTGCCAAATGTTGCATGTTCTCATGTTCACACTCAACAAAGACAACCAGGACAGCAGGTCTTTACAAGAACACAGCATGGCTGAGGAAATCATGACAATGAAATAAAAGCTTAAAATTATCACTGAATAGCTTTCCATAGAAACATGAAATGGCTTCTGTAATTAGGACAAAAATCAGTAATCACTAAGATATAACAGAATGTATTAACTCAGAGGCCATTTAAGGGACAGATCTCTGACCACTGCACAGAGTGGTGATAGAGTTTTCCATAAAAACACTCTTTTCTGCTTGGATTTGGATCAGTGCTTTGTTCAGTGACTCTTGATGTTTCATGCATCACAATATCTCTAGAAAGAAGAAGATCCTTGTCTCTCTGGGAGCTGAAAGCAAGAGATGGTATTAAGAAAACACTTGCAATATCTCAACAGCTCATTGTTACTAAGGAGATTTTTTTTAAAGTATGACTTAGAGAACCACAAAGGCTTCATCATATTCTCAAACCATGCCCCATGCCTGGCTCCCTGCCTTGCCTTCATCTGCACTGAATGATGTGTGATGTTTTACCAGGAAAGAGTCAGAGCAATGAATCAACACATTTACAGTACAGAAACAAAACCTTTCCCTCACATTCTGAGAAGTTTTTGAACACTGGAGATGATTCAAGAAGCTTTCCTAGTTTTAATTGCTAACACAGACTTGAAAAATAGTCCTTTGATAGACCCATGAAATTAGGTATGATCCAGTAACTCAGAAAATAGTGAATACAAGGAAGGACCATAAACTGTGGAAGTGTTATGAGTGTAACTTATTTTGGAGCCTAGATAAGATTACAGCCAATGGCACTAAATGAACACATAATGAAGATCATATTACAGGTTAGGCTGAGGTAACCATATAATGGTTTGGACACTTAAAAGACACCAAAATTAAACTTTTAATTAGCAAACACTCTTTCTTGGATGAGCATTCATCTCACAGGTGGGAATGCTCAACACTGAAATGACTCAAAACAAGGGGGAGAGGCTGAGGGTGTCCACGTCTCCCTCAGGTTATCTTTGGTAAAATGGGTTGCAAAGAGAAACAGGGAAGACCCTTTTAACCAGAACTCTGGGTGTGGGGGGCACATTTCTTAGGAGTGAGAGGCTCCAGAGGAGCTTGCAGGAAAAGCACAGAGGCAGGGAGATCTGTTCCAGTGTACACCCTCGGTTGCCACGACAGCTGGCAAAATTCAGCTGCCATCAGGGTGGGCAGCAGCAGTGGGGGGCCTTGCTGGTTGTCTGGCCACGGGGGACCACTCCTGTGGGCTGTCATCACTCATCTAATGAGCCAGAAACCTGAGCAAAGGCTCCCTGGCCGTGCTTTGCTATCTTTAGGAGGGGCGGTGTGAGCCCACGAGTGCCGTGTGTGGCGGGCCCGGTTTGGAGGAGCTCTGGGGGCTGATGACAGAGTGTCAGCATCAGTTCACACACTTAATCCCAGGCTCAAGGAGGCAGGCTCTGCTGTCCTCAGTGTACAAACACACATGGGTTTTCTCTAGTTCAAGCTTTAAAAGTTCTTGTAAGTCTCTGAAGCCGTGGGGTTCAAAGTAAAACATCCAGCATCTTGATTTTGGAAGCCTGTCTGTTGTGTGGCCAGTTATTTATTTTTAATAATTATTATTACTATTTTACTTTATTTTATTGTTAATTGCTCCCTTTTGTGCTGGGATAAACCCTGAGACTAAACAAAGTGTGTTTATAGATGCTGTGGGTTGACCTCAGTCAGGCACAGCTCAACAGGGAATGAGCAGGGTGCAGTATCAACAACTGCACAGTGATTTAAGAACATAAAGTCCTGAGCAACAAAAGTATAGCATCAGTTTCTTCACCTCCAGTCACATTTCAATATATTTTAAAATATTTTCATATATTTTAATATATGAAAATATGTCAAACTAGATTTTTTTTGTCGCTAGGAGTTTCCATCCGGCAATGAGGAGCTGTGCCATCAATGGGGTCTGACCTCAGGCTTGGAGGGTGGGGGGCAAGGAGAGCCCCTTCCTTGGCAGAAGACAACCTTGGCCTCACAAGTCCTGTGCTCACTTCTCAAACAAGCCAAGGGATGTGGCAGTAAAAACAGCAGGGGGAAAATACCTGTGTGTTATTCATATCTCAGCATATTTAGCCCTGGGCTCTCCCTGAGCTTCAGCGTGAGTTATTACCCACTGAATCAAGCCTCAGGCTGGTTTAATTATCAGAATATCTGATTAAAGGGAAGGAAATGAAAAAGGAATTTAGGACAATAGTCCTGGAGAACCACCTGCATGAGTAACTGGAGCTCACTACACATTTGAAGCCTTACAATTAGCTATCTCAAATGCATCACCCCCAAGTATCAAGGAATAATTTTCTTTCTGATGTACTCTTCAGAAGTAGCATCCAAGGCCTGCAAGTGTTGATCTGATATCACTAAAATAAAAATGAACTCAATTTGAAATTGATTTCAGCATGAATAAAATAATTTTTTTAAAAAAAAAATGTACTTGGCCACATAGATGTCTTCAGGATGAGAAGTTTTAAACCAGAGATCCTGCACACATACTCTGGACCTTCATGACCTGAGGGCTTTACTGTTATTTTTCACCTCAGATTCTTGTGTAAGTGGCATTTATGTGAACTTCTGCCTTCTCATCCAAGGCATAGAAAGCTTGGGGTGAGGGAGATCTCCTGCTGTTAATATCTGACACCAGTAAATGAAGGAGAGCTGAAGCACCCAACTCAGACTGAAGTCTCTAGTGCAAGAAAACCCAAACATTTAAGCATATTCCTGACAATAGGATTTGACACAGTGTTAGGAAACCAGCTCCAAAATTTGGATTTAGATTCTTGCTATTTCTAGAAAGCTCACAGGCATTTGGGTCCCTAATTTCATCTCAAACCTAAACTTCTCTTTTCACAAGTGACATGACTGTGGTGGCAACAGCAGCAGACAGTGCTATACCTGGTGTTTCTTTTGCTTCATTTATAGACCAGGTTTTAAAACTCCAAAAAGTTTAATCTACCATGGATTAAAATACTGGAGTTTTAAGCAAATAATTTTTCAAATTTTTAACCAACAACAAGAAGGATAATGGATACCCAGCTCTTTGGAGAATAAAGGTCATCATGGAAATGTTTATTTTGGATTGAAGGAATTGGCATTTTCATGTAAAACTGGGGCAGGAGAGCAGGAGAGCACATCCAGGAATTCAGCCTTGTAATCCTTGTATAGCTGAGAATTATTTGTTTATGATATTTGGGTCACCTTGCAGTGTAAATAAAAATTAAACTCCATGAATCAGGCAAGGGGATTTGGGTTCCTGCTCTTGGGTTTACCTTCTGTGTGTTAGCCTAGGAATTCCTAGAGAAGCCCCAAATTCCATTGCAATTAAGACACAGAGGTGCTGATTTTAAAGCCACAAATTGACTCCAGGCTGACTGGCTTCAGCTAGAGATGACTGGAGACGACTGAGATGGAAAGTCAGGACAGAGAGGGGAGAGCAAAGGAATCACCTCAAAAGGGAAACTCTGACTAAAGCCAACTTAAACTTCACACAAGAAACCTACATTTCACTGACATATGTCGAGGCTGCCATCTGCTGACAGCAGCAAGAGTATGGGTACCAACAATAAAGTTATTTCAAATAACATTTGGAATATTGTTGTCTCAAAGATAACCTCTTTCAATTCTAGATGGACTCAATCTTTAGCTAGAACTGAGAGTTTTCTTGCCTGAAATGTTGAAACAAATTATTTGAACATTTACATTCTTTGTTGTTTCAAACCTGTACTTCAACATAAACTTTAATTTCCTAAACTGACAAAAATAAAGAGAATAAAAGGACACCAAAAAGGGGTTTCACTTTGAAAAAAAAAGTTTGGAACTGAAATATTTGCTTCTTGTTAGCATTTGCCAACTAGTCACACTATATTTGGAAATGAAAATGGATTGATTTATTGAAAAGTTTTTGAAGAAGAAAAAAAAGTTTATTACAATTTCTCGAGCTTCTTACTGTTAGAGGAGACTGATTTCCCTGTTGGATGGTCACATATCCCAGTGTTTGTTGTTTTATTTTTTTTTTTTTTAGCAATATAACTTTTATGAGTACACAGAGGACATGTTACAGGTATGATGTGATTTTTTTAATATGTGTGAGCCGTATTGAAATATTTCTGCAGGTCATTCTTTTGTCTATTCCAACATATTGGTGTTTGGGGCCTGGAACCGATCCAGAGCAATGTGCCTCACAAAACCATGTTCAATTAATTGAAATTGAAGGCACAGAAAAACAAGCCTCTTTCTCATTCTTTGAAATATTTTGTAGATTCATGGTAAGGTTTGGGTTTGCCCTAAGATGAAACCACAGATGATTATTTTTAAGGAGAAATAAAGAAAGAAACCCCAAATCAAAATATGCCCAGCATCCAGTGCACTTTCTTCTCCTCCTCAGGCCAAGTGGGGAGCTGAAATTCAATGCTATGAATATAAACATGCCTGCAGTATTCTGATCCTGTCTTTTTAGTCAGAAATTTCATCTTTGTCCTGAGAAATCTCTCCTAGAGAAAGTTTCTCCTGAACTGAAAGTTCCTGCTTCACTCAAAGGTGACTTCTAAAAAGTTCACTTGCAAGTTGCTTGTTTGCTTGCTCGTTTTGCTGCATTAGTTTCTTTTCTTCAGTGTTATCAATCTCTTTGCACAGCAGAATCCTTTTATTTTCTTTTTTTTTTTTTAACAAGCTTTCCTCAAGGGAGAGATTAGAAGGAGGAGGATGACGTAGGTTTGTGGGGGTTTCAAAGACAGCATGGGAGGAAGCAGGACACTGAAGTTTGAAGAAGTACCAAGTTTGCAGGGGGAGGCTGTTATCAGGGTTTTAATCTGACTGATTAAAAGTCAGAGGTGAATAGAGCTGATACTTTGGAGCATTTTCAGCCAAATGCATTTCCATCAAAGTCTGTTTTCTTAACTGGAGTCAAATGTCTTGCACCAGATTTTAAAAAAAGGAAACTGAGTGAAACTTCCCAGGGAAAGTTTGATCAGGAAGTGTGAAGAAGATGCAGAGAGAAAATGCATGGACAGATTCTGCTCCATCCCAGTTCACAGGGAAAGGAATTTTTCCAGTCTCCAAATGTCCATGATGTTGCTTTTCCCTGCTGGTATTTCAGCAGAGAGCAGGGATAAGCCAGGTGCACTTTTGAGAGGGTTTCAAGGTGAAGACAACAAATCTTCTTTGTTGGAGACAGCAGAGGTGTGGGATTGCTCAAAGAGAGTAGGGCCATGGGCAGAGAAAGTAGGAAAATAGGAGGGAGCTTTGTGGCCATGCTCAGGAAGGGACAGATGCCAGAGCAAAAGGGAAAACTGCTGGGGTAATTGCTGTGGAGAGGTTTAATATATAGATATATTTATATATATTAATGGAGAGGTTAATATATTAATATATATTTATATAACATTTAAATATACCTAGCAGAAGAGCTTGTAGATTTAAAAGATGTGTCACCAACCAATACAGCAAAATGTAGGGTGGAATAAAATCCTGCCTGTGGTAAACCCTGTCATGTCTTACTGTATTAGGCAGAGCTGTCAAAATCCGTGTTTTTCAAGGGAAAGAAGAACAGTAATAACCAGAGAACAAATTAAGAAGTATAAAGATTTTTGACTATCTCTGTATTTTTTTCCTCTTACCACCCTGCATTTATTTTAATGAGCTCTCGGGGTACTTGAAGTTCATGCCCAGGTTGGAGATCCCCTTTGGGAGTGTGAAGAATACTGAAATTCTGTACTTAGAGGGGAAGGAGAGGAGGGGCTTTTCCCCAGCTATGTGTCATCTCCCACTTCAGAAATAATAAGATGTTGCCCCCAGCCCTCTGCATCTTTATCTGATGACTTTAGGCCCAGATTCCCCAAATATTTCTGCCTCTATCTCACACAGATTTCTCTGAAGAAAAATGTCTGCTCATGACAAGTTGGCAAGGCAAAATAAAGAGCATAAAGTTGTTTGGATACTGGAGCACTGTTGCTCCCCATATTTGACTCATGACCTCTCTTCTTTCCACAGTTATCAGTGCCTTAGGCTGCTCCAGGAAATACTAAAGGAGAGTTTTGCTCTTAGTAAAGACAAATTATGTGATTTGAGATACCAACATTTCCCACTGAGCACTCTGAGAAAAATGACTGGAATACTGTCTCAATGTTATGAAAGAACCAAAATATGCTTATTTTATTTAGTTTATTTCACATTTTGACTATTTAAGGACCTCAGTCCTTAGACTCAAGAGTCACAGTTGGTTGGTCTCATTTTTTTCAATGAGATTACCTCCATATTTAAAGCTGATTAAAAGCTTCCAGGATGCTTAAGGCAGTCAGGGGCTGCTACAGGCAAATCCTTTATACATCAGATATTTTACATGACATTAATGAAGGCAGGTAAGGTGTTGCTCAACAGAGGAACAAGAAAAAAAGTAAAAGGCTGGAACGTAAAAATTGACATACAAAGTTACACTTTATTAAATCACATTTAGTTTTACACACTTCATGGCCTAGGGTGGTTCTGGAGGAGGGGATTTCTGTGGAGGATTACTACCCCAAAAGAGTAACAAACAGTTGCAGAAAAATAGAAATGAAAAAAAAATTAATGGGCCAGTCAAGGACATGTCTGTAAGAGACAGCTCCACAGCTTGTCTGGGAAAGTTGTCAGGCTCAGGTGTGAGAAGCACTGGAGGAATTTCAAAGAGGGGTTTTGAATGAGGCTGAAGGAGGAGGAACAGTGAGGATAAGAAGGGAGTGACATGAGCAAGTCCAGGGTCATGACTTTGCCAAGGATTTTGGAACAGATTCAGGGGGACAGGAGAGCATTTGCCAAGCACAGAGCTAGGCAAAACAGATTTAATTATTAGTGAGGTTTAGTGGAAATGAGTGTCTAAATCAAAAGAGAAATACAGAAAAAAAACCAAAAAAAACCAAAAAAAACCCCTCAAACTGAAACAAAAAAGTGATAATGTTTTTATTGTATTTTCAGTTAGTGCTTTTATTAATCTTCCAATTGGTTGTGCCATAAAATTACATTGTTGTTATTCCTAAACTAGAGAAAGGATTGGAATGGGATTTCCCAGAGAACAAAGATGGTTGAAAAATAGCAGATACATTATTTATGTGGTCACCAGCATTTTTCAGGTGTGATGAAACAGAAACAGTAATTTTCTAATAACTACATCCCTTGAAATACACAGAGTGGGGACAGTGGGGCCAAGGGCTGATCTTTGTGAGATTCCCCCTAAATTCTTGCCTCAGGAAGGTGGAAACAAGGAGAGAAACTAGCCAGGAGAGGGCAGAGTCAGAAAAGCTAAGGGAGGAGAAGTTTGGAGCTGATGGTCAGCAGCACAAACCACAGGGAAATGGAGGAGGGATTTGGTTTTTCAGCTCCAGGCAGGATGAGCTCTGCAAAGTGCTCCAAGAGAAAGGGAGCAGGGCAGCATCTGGGCCAGATGAGCTGGAACCTGCACAAACCCTCAGCTGACTTCCACTGCAGAGCAGCAGGACTTGCTCGACCTACTTTCCTCATCTTGGTACATGTAAGGCTTCAGCAGAGGGGATTTTTTGGAAACAGGATGCAATTTCAGGCAAGAATGTTCCCTCAAAAGTAAATAAACATGAAACGGATAGGATGTTATGTTCTATTAACACTAATCACAGACTTCTCTGATTGTTGAATTTTCTGGACACCAGATTCCTGTCAAGGCTTTTCCTGCTCTCTCCTTCTTTCTCTTTTTAAATTATTTTTGGCTCAATGAGATTAAAAATCTATGATGTTTCTTGTACACTAGTCAGGAAGAAATGCACTTCTTCAAGCCCTTTATATCTTCAGTATCTTGAAAGTAAATTGAATTCATGTGATGCCCAATTACAGAGGCCTTGCCATTCTGTATTTGACTGATTTTATTTTATCATGAATACACACAATTGCTATGGTGCCCATTTACTTGGTATGACTTTAGCATGATGTATTTTTTATCTCTAGGGTATCAAAAGTCCCACCTGACACAAAAACCGCAGGCACAAGAAGCAATTGCCCTTCTTCAAAACAATCATTGAACTTATTTCCAGTCTCTGAGATTTTACACTTGAGAGCAGGCTGAGTGTATATGCAAAAAGCAGAGTATATACAGAAATTATGAGTTTGGGGTAAATACTGAGAGAAAAAAAAAAAAACAGTTTTGTCTCCTTGGTTAAAGGATGGGATGTGTCTCTTTTTGCAGCCCACATTTGTTGTTCCCTGCTCCCTCAGGTCTGGCAGCTGAAGGGAGATCTCCCCTCCCTTTTTAATCATTTGGAGAACTATTTACAGGTATAAATTGTCCTCCTTGACACCACTAAAAAGTGACTTTCCATCAGTCTTTGGGATGCAAGCACCACATGAAGCAGAGCCCTACAAACTTCTCTGGTTTTGCTGTATGGATATGGTTATTTATGCACAGCCCAGCACATCAGGCAGTGAAAGATTTTTTTCCTAGGCTCACATAACTCAGCAAATGTCACAGGAGTTTGAAAATACAGTTGATATTTAAATAAGATGGGTTAACATGTAGTATAATGGAATTGGACTAAAATTTTACACAGACAGTGAAATTGCCTGCTTGTTTCTTGTAGATAGACCCAAACCTCAGCATGCTGAGTTACAAATTCAATTTAATGCCAGTAGATGGAGCTTGACACTTCTTGGCAAGATCCCCTCATATTAGTACAGCATGAGAATCCTTATTGAAAACAGAAAAGTAATTTTTATTCTTTTCCTTTCAGCTTAATTTGCTGTTGTGGATAGGATTTGCAATGCAAAGTACTGTCCAAACATCACCTGTTGAAAGGCAGGTTCTGATACTGTGACTGTGCAGAAATACAGAGGGGAAGCTTATTAACATTGCTTTAGAACCATCGTGCCTCTGAATTGTTCTGGACTGTGTTTTTTGGCATGGCTTTTCACAGAAAGTCAACAGGAATCTTGTGCTTTTGGGAAACTGAGGGCAGCAGGACTTAGTGCTGGGCTAAAGAAGGCATTTTCTGAAAAGCTTGAGTGTTTAAGGATAGAGTTAAAGCTTTACATGCTTTAGTGATCCTGGCCTTGGTTTGCCTAATTTCTTACTAACAAACACTGAATAGCATAGGAATGTTTCTCTCTTGTGAACATAGAAAATTCATCTCTTAGTCCACATATTTTAAATAAGTCCTAATCAGAAGGGTTGTCTGTCTGAAGGTTTTCTGTCTCATCTTTTTGTCCTCAGAAACACCTCATAAAATCTGTGCAGTGCATATTAATAACACACTTGCTCCCCCTCCAGAATCAGTAAGATAACATACAGATTCCCACCTTGGATTTATGAGTAGAGCAAAGTGTTCATTTTCAGTATTTCAGTGTAGGAGAAGGGAATACAGGTGGCCTTACCCCTGATAAGTGACAGCTCTGTTAATTACCCTTGCCCCTAATGAGTCACAGATATATATATATAATAAGGGTCAGTGTGAAATAAGGGAGTGGGTCAGCTGGTGGGAAGGGATCATGGAAGAGAGGAACCTTGAGGAAGAGGGAACCATGAAGAAGGACCCTGGGGAGAGAGAATCCCTGCAGAGAGGTCAATGTGGGTGTGCCGTTTTAGAGCTGTTGTTGGAAGCTGCAGTCACAGCCTGGCTGGGGAAAAGCTGCAGTCAGAGGCTGCAAGGGAAACCCACAGCAGGAGCTGCTGCAGCCAGAGTCTGGGAATGGTTGGGGTCAGGATGGCTGAGCTGTGAGGAGGAATAAACCAGGACCCTTTTCATGCTGTGATAAACAAGAAGTCTGTGTCTCAGCTCATTTCTACCCTCTAGCAAGAGGACTGCTGCAACATTCCAGGTATGTTTTTTTCCTACAGGATGGTTACTTCATGCTATTTTCTGGGCACATAATCTTTCACACAGGAGTAACTTAGTAGTGTTTGGTCCCTTGGACAGCAGGAGACTGATTCCAAGTGGTGTGGCAGCCACAGCAGCGTGGGTTATCCCTTTTCCATTGTGAAACCACAGATATTCATCTTGAGTGACGTGGGGAGAGGACTCATGCCAGGCCTAAGAGTCCCCAATGAGACATACATGAGAAATGATGAGAACTGAGGGCTGCTGTGGGAAGCTGTAATTCATCCTGAGGCACAGCACATGCCATTGCAATTCCAGTAATGGAGTTACAGCAAGAGCAAGGCTGCAGCAGGATGGGGACAGGCCATGGCAGTGGGAGGGTGGCCACCTTGTCCATGAGTCACAGTGAGCCTGCAGATAAAATGCAGTAAAACAGCTTGGCCAGGACAGTGTGAACAGACACAAGGAGAGATAAAGTCAAGTGATGCTTTGAAGGTGGTCTGGTCTTTAAATATGGTGCGGATTAGAGAGGCTGTGAAAGGGCTGAGGCCTTGCTGAGAAGGGCCTGCGTTGTTATTCCCAACTTTTTCTCCACATGAGGAAATGGGGGAGTTGTGTTCCTACAGATAAAGCTGCCCTGGCCCCTCTGCCAAGGCTGTGCAGCCTTGTCTGGTGTCAGTCACCTCCAGAGACAGCCCCGTGTTACACAGGGACAGTCCTGACCTCAAACGATCCCACTGCAGCCAGGACACTCTGTGGGGAACCAAAATTAAAAAAAAAAAAATCAATTCTTTCAACTAAACTTCTGTGAATAAGGAGGAAACAACGTGAAGAAATCCCAGCCACTGTTAAAGCTCATCCCAGTGATCTTGCTTAGGGCACTCAGCAAGTGGCACCCGTGGGTGTCCTTGGTACAGTTCTCTGCTTCATTTGTAAGCAAATCCACTTTCCTTTGTGCCTTGTCCTTCTCTCTTGGAAAAAAAAAAAAAATCACATTGGACTAAGCTCTGTCCTTTACCACTTCCCAAACTCTTCAGAGGTTATTTCCTTTCTTGGTTAGCTTGCAGGAAACAACCTGAACTGCTACAGGCAGATATTCAGAAGTACATCTTTTTTTTGAATTGCTCATTCAGACAGCTTCAGTGACAGCAGGTCGTGGCCTTGCTCAGAAAACCCATTATCCCGTTGTTGTTTTGGTTATCTTTTTATGTTTAACCATTCCCCTCATCTTCTGTCACTCACCTACTCTGTGATATTTACCCACCCTTCCATCTGGTGATGGCAGGTTATGTCTTTGGCAATGGATTTCCTGCTTCTCTTCTGAAGCAGTTAGGATGTCCTCAGGCTCTGGAGCAAAAATAAATGCTGACTGCTCCTTTTGATGCCGAGGAATGTTACAACATAGTCCATTACCAGATGATTAGAGGAGCAGAAATAAACCTTGAGCACAAAGCTGCAGTTCCCTGCTCAAATGACACTAACCCTATTTATAGACACGGAGTAGGCAGAAAGTAGATGAGGAACCAAAACATTAGGGAAATAATTTTCTCAGGCACCACCAGGCAATGACAGAATTATCTCAGCAGTATTTAGCTTTTGATATTGGAGAGCAGGAAGGAGTGTGAAGGGCTCTGGGACAGGCTCACCAGGCTCCCAAGGAAAAGCACCACAGCTTGGAGGCAGCTGTGGAAAGGCTGAACAGGCTGAGGTGGACAAAGGTCTGAACAGAATGTGCAGTGTCTGCCTTTCCAGAGAAGGGACTGAAATTAATGACATCCTTGGTGATATTTTTAGGCTTTCTCTAATCCCTTACTCCTGAGGGCCCAATGATGAGCAGAGCAGAAATGATCCTGGTGGGAGAGTGCCAACATCCAGAGCTGGCAGATGCTAGAATTGGAAGCATTGAAAGGTTGATGGATGGTACAAGGTTTTAAAAGATTTGAGATTTTTGGATGAATGTACTGAAAGTCAGGCACACTGAAGGGGAAGCAAGTGGTTTTATTTACTGACTCTGAAATGACATGGTCACATAAAACACTCTCCTTGGAGGAGACAAGAGCCCCACTTCCACTGTAGTCAGACTTGCAGAATAGAAATGATATAAAAATGGATGGATTCATGCCAAAGATGAAAATATTTTGTACCAAAAAAATTACATTTAGGCCTCAGAGGGACTGACTGGGATTTGTAGTGAATTGCCATCAAATGCTTTACCAAGAGAGGTCATGAGACACACAGCAGGTTATGCTATCCCACAGCTCTGAGCCAGGCTTCTGGCTTTTTGGTAGAGAGAGGGTTTTTATGTGTTAGCTCAGGCTATTTATCAGGCTGAACGTGTTTTCCTACAAAAATGTTACAGTAAGAGCAAGACTACTTTGAGAAGTTGGCCTCTTCTGAAATTACATGGAAGCATTGCTTGAAAGATATAACATGGGATAGGTAATTTGAAATCTATTTCCTTTGGTTTCAGTGGTATTATTCAGGGTTTATGTAGACTTAAGTAACAATAATCTGCAGCCTGGCCATAGCATTTATTTCACACAGTTATAAAGGAATTAGCCTTTCTCAGGAATTCTTGATTTGTAAATCAGCCCAAGCCAGGGTCTAGGCAGGGAAAAGGAAAAAAATTGAAGAGAGAAGGGGGAAAGAATCAGATAATTTATTTCAAGAAGAAAAATTAGTTAATTGAAAGAAAGAGGTTTTGGTTCTAGCAGTAGTGAAAATGTATAATGAATCATCATAGAACAGGAAACTCCTGTGAGAATGGCACATGCAGAATGAAGCTGGAAAATTAAGCCCAGACTGGGAATTCAAACTCCAAGATCTCACCAAGGCAGTAAACACAGGAGTAATTTGCCAAGCAAGGTCATTAAGGAAGGAAAGCTTGGATAACTCGTGGGGAAGACAGATGCTCTATACTTGAGAGAGTGGATTTAAGGTTTTACTGGCACTTCAGGAATATGGAGAGGAGATAAATGTAAAAGGCTTGTTGGACCCGAGACACTTTTCCTTTTCCTGTCCAGCAACTCCTGTTCAACTCCTGCCTCTGATGTGTTGTTCCAAGGACAAGCACAGGTCAGGGGAGGACAGTTCAGGCCGGAGAGCACAGCCAAAGGAGGTCTCAGTATAAACCCACTGAGAGTAAGAGAAGAAAGCCAGTTGTGTCAGAGGGGAGCTGGAATTGATTTGTTGCTGTGCTGCAGTTAGATAACACTCTCTCCAAATTAAGGATGCAGCATATAAAAAATGTCAATAGCCAAAACCTGTCACCTGGAGAGTTTCTTTCCAAGACCAGGGATAGGGAAGGAGCATTTTTTTCCCCCTGTCTTTGGCAGTTCCTAAAAATGTTTTTAATGAGGGGTTCAAATGGGTTCAGTGAGAAAGATGCTCAGGCAGACAATTACATTCTTCACAAACCCATTAACTGGAAGTTGAAGGGAGGCAGAAGGCAGATGACAGCAATGGCCACGTCCCATGACAGGTAGGAGAGGAAGAAGGCAGGGAATACCAAGTGGAATTTGCCAGAATAAACCCTGTGATCCTGTTGTGTGGCAAGAGCCCAGGGTGTAAATCCCTGGGAGATTTGTGTGGGGTAGCCAAGAGCAGTGCTGAGGGAAGCTGCTGAACCTGGCAGTCAGGACAAGGCAGGTATCATAAGCTTTGAACTCTGCAGATCCCTAAAGGTGAGAAAATCAAAGGCATCATGCAGTGGTGGTTATGATGAGCCATCATAAAAAGAGAGATTTAGGTCAAAGGGAACAGAAAAATAACTTTCTTTTCTTTTTATTTGCTTATTTTGGGTTTTTTTAAGGAAAGTTCTTGTGTGCAGTGGCTTCCTAGTGAAAGGGAATACTAGAGGGTCTGGAACTCACCTGCACTAGCTGATGAAGCAATTGACATTGTTCCCAAACTACAAATTCAACCTGTTCCAGTTACTGTTGGGCACTTCACAGGAATATTTTGTGTCTGAAGCCCTGGACAGCAATAATTTCTAAAAAAATCCTAAAGAGCTGTTTCCATACCACCCCGTGATCCGAAGTTGATAGCTGACAATAACTTTTGCTCAGTTTTTATTTTCACTTTGTAGGTATTTTTTTTCTTCCCCACAGAGAAAACAATCATATCCTTTAGTTTAGTCTCCCTGCAGTCTTCTTCCGCTTTTCTGGACTGCAGACCAGGACCATTTTTCCAGTTTCTATTTCATATTTTTAGGGGAATTAACTACAACTTTCAGTACTGATCCCTTTGAGCCTGTGACCTCCTTCACACTTATCTTGTGAAATGGACATTTCTGTGTCCACCTGGTTAGTTGGTGCAGAAGAAGCCATAAAAGGTGCAAACATTCTCTGAGATACCAAATTTCACACAGTTCTTTTTAGTTTTACCCTCGTGGAAACTCGGCACAGCAGGCTGGGGGTTGCATTAGGCTGCTCCTTTTTTAGTTAAAGCTCTCACTACCAAGACTTGGCAAATAAGACTTGAAGCTCCAGGATTCTGGTTGTTTTTTTTTTTTTTTTCCCCAGATCTCCTCCCTACCTATTTTCTCATCCATCCCTAAATACTATGGGAAGAGTCATCATTATTTCTTGCTGTTCTTGGTGTCTTGTTCAGATTTCTGCTTAGATTTCTCAGCCCACAGATCAATTTCAAATCTCCATCTCAAAAGACCAATAAATCTACTATTTTGTTCATCCTGGCTCTCATTTCTCCTCATGGGCTTTCTTGCTATTTTCACTCCATTTTATATTTCCCATCAAAGCTGTTCCCATCCTTATTGCCTCTCTTGCAGGTTTGCCTCCTCATTCTCTGCTTGTTTTAAATAAATTTCTCTTTCTAACACACTTCTCTCAGCAAAGCTTTCAGTGATGGTCCCACCCACATGCCTTAACCAAAGCCCCATTGAAGACTGTGGAAAGGTTTTAAGGGGCTTTAGAAGTGGTGGTCCCTGTAGCTGCCTTTGTGTTCCAGTCTGTGGAATAAACTCCAGGAATATTTAGCGGATCCAAGTTAGTTTTCTTCCTGAAAACTAAATTTTTGGTGTGTTTAAAGCACACCCGCTATTTAACTCAATGTAACTGGATGCATTTGTTAGTTTAACCTGAAAAGGAATAAATCTGGGATAATGTTCAACCCCAGAGATTGTCTAAATAAGGAAAGGATTGAAAAGAAAGGAAAACACCAAGAAAGTAAGGGATTGAGAGCTTCCTGGAGACAAGAAGCAGGTATAGCCAAACGCTGGGGCTGAGGATTATTTAAAATTCCTTTGACCAGTGTACTTCTTAGTGAGATGGATCAAATACTGTTTCTATTAGATGACAGGGGTTCATTTCCTTTCCTTAGATAAACACTTTAGGGTGCCAGACTCCTCTGTAAGATGATAAATGACTTCCTAGACGTCATCATAAAGGAAGTTGTTCCTTATAACTGTTCTAAATCTGTTACATATCAAATTTCCTGTGCATGGCTGCCACTCTGCAATGCTTTCCAAACTGTATTTCACAAATGCACAGTGTGTCTTGTAACACCAAGACATTCATTTTCCAGCTCCATCCTTGGCCCTGTTCTCAAAACACAGGAGGTCATGGATTGGATTTAAAAGTTAGCATAGCACATCCTGCCTACCTTGAATTACAAAAGTACACAATCTGGATGAGTGATTTATACATTTCTAATTACAGATAGGACTGCTCTGTTTCAGTTCAGCCTGGTGAAGCTGAGAGCAGCTGAAATCTGCTCATTTCAGTGATAGGAAATTCAGGAAGAAGGTTATTGCCCTCTTTGTTTTGGAAAATGTGGATCGTGGTTTATATGTCCTACTGGAAACAACAATAGAAATCTGAGATTGTGCTTGCACTCGTGTACTTTCAGATTGCCTGATAGACCAATAAATATCCTGCCAGGCCTTTTGGGTCTTCACCCATTTCCACTGGCAATAAATTGTTAAAATAAGCCTCTCTTTTTGTGGCACTTGACATTTGAAACTAAGTGCTCATTGTCAGAGCATCTGTTGTTATCAAATTAATTTCTCCATGGTCATAAAAGAAAGTTGCAGAGTCACAGAGAAGTAGAGAAATTGTGGCAACTGTGTAAGCAGAGGTACAAACACCTGAAGTTTGTTTCTGTGGTTGTTCATCACCAGATGCTCTTCATGTTGAGATTTGAAGCATGTGTCTGAAAAATGCCTCTTTTTAATTTAATATTTTCCTTAATTCCTAGTCTTGAGACACAGGAGAGACTCTTGTTTCCTTGACACTTGTTTGAGCCCCAGCCACGTTTCTTACCTGTCACTGGATCTGTGTGCCTGACAATGTCCTTGGGTGCTCCTTGGGCCAAGATTCAGGTGGACTTCGGGTGACTCAAATTTCCAGCACCAAAAAGTCCTGAAAGACAAACACAACTCATGTGAACCTCTTCTTCCAACTCTCAAATTATCCCAGTTTTCATAGGGCCCTGCTCTTTGTCTGATTCTGTGACCCCCTCATCCAACAACTCAGGTTTTTAAAACTTGCTTTCTCAATTAATGAGTTCACAGGCAATTAATTCAAAGCACTAAGACTCGAACATGCAGTGACCTGAGGCACAGAGAAAGGCAGAAAGTGGAATTGCTTGCATTTTATAAATGTTGGGAGAATGTTTCAAAACATCTGGAACAGCAACAAATGCTTGTGGGATGGTGAAAAAGCACAAGTCCTTGACATATGTGTTTGTGTTGTGGCTTTTGTTTTAGCTTTAGAGATGTTTAGAATGTGGTCATTCCACTGCTTGGCCTTCCAGTGACGAATCTGGAGGTCTTAGAAAATAATAGTTCAAGTTATTCCAGGCTGGTGCTTCTTAAGCAACCTTTGAAACACTAAAGATATTAAATCCCAATCTGGTTTGGTCAGGAAAACCCGAGCAAAGAAAAATGTGAGTTAGCACAGAAAACTCTGAGCAGTACTGGGACCTACCCCAGGATATTATGAAGTCATTAAACAGGAGGGCTGAGAATCACCCCTGTGAAATAAAATAGTGCAAGCAAGGCACTTGTTCTTGCACTGTAGAGGCCATATTTTAACATGAGGATACCTGCATGGACACATGCAACATTCCCTGATTTACCCCAACACAGATGAAACCAGCTCCAGCACTTTCATGCCTCTCCCATCTCCAAGAGAAGCATTAATTCTTCTGCACATATTATTTTACTAGAGGCCTCAAAAGAGAGGAAAAGACAAATGTGTGATTCATATTGTAAAGAGTGTTTATTAACCTTTTAATCTATTAGTGAACTTTTGAGAGGTAAATTGCAATTGTATCTATATAAATGCCAGCTTGTCTATTTTCAGAACAGGATTTTTAGTTGTTTTGGTGACTTCAGTTTCCCTAGCAGAGGAAAGAAAATGATTACCCAGTTCACATGGAAAATGGGCAGCTTCAGCATTTCTTCAGTGGGAATTCAATTCCCTGGAAAATTTCTTAGGCTCAGTTTGTGTGGACTGTTTATGACACTGACTTAGCAAAGCTGTGCCTTCAAATCCTTATTTTATTGGAGAGAATGAAATACCCATAGCTCAGTTTCAGATGGTGCAACAACTCATTTTTCAGTGAGTTGAGGATCAATTCCTTTGTCCCTGCAGTGTCTCTTAGTCTGCAGGACACTGCCAGGACGTACATTCACAGGCAGAAGAAAGGTGTTTGAATACAGATATTTGACCTGAGCATAACAGTACCCACCAGAGTCCTCAGGGAAAGCTTCAGTGCTTCAATCACCTGAAGAGATTGGTAGCTGTAAGATCTATTTTCTCATGGAATCATCATTTGGATGATGAAAGATCAGGAGACCCTTCTAGTGATATGCAATATTTTGAATGATGCTACTGTAGCCAGCAATTATTTGCTGCATTTATTTATCTTCCTTAGACTGTCAGCCCTCAGAAAGGTGATTAGTATTGCTTTAGGAATCCTGGCCTCCTTCAGCTTTTAGCAGTGAAAATTTCTTTTTTTATTCCATCCCTCCTGCTGTACCCCCCTCAGCATGTCCCTGAGAAGATCCTGCTTTCCTCCTTCCAGCTTAACCAGGCTGCCACTGGCTTGGTTCTTCCTTCTGGAGACATCCTCATCACCAATTTTCACTTGATCTTGGTTTTCACATCACTTAGAGAGCCTGAAAATGTTGAGGTGTGTGACAGTGCAGTCAGGACCCTGTGACTAAGACTGGCCCTACATTTCTCTGTTTTCACACTGAATGGGCAGTATTTCAGCATTGCCTTTTCTTTCCTATTTTGATTATAAGCCCCCTGTCAGAGGCAATTTCTCTGGGCTGGAGTAGAAGAGTGGCTTTTTATCCATGCAACTCCCAAGGTGAGAGGGTATTAGACTGGGACATTTTCTTACACCATAATAATTCCAAAAGATTTACTTTGATTTGCATGTTTTGAAGATCTGGCCGTCCTCATCAAAGATTCCCCTGGTGATGAATTTCAGCCTGGGGCTGAGTACAGAAAGCACAGAAAATGCCTTTCCCCAAGAAGCTGTCAAGGAAAAGCTCTCCCTAATGTGACCTCTCCTGTGAGCCTGGATGTACTCCAGCACGGGGGAGCCCTTTGAATCTAAAATGTATATAAACACAAGTACACAAATCCAGTAGCAATACAGAGCTGAGGAAGCAAAAAAAAAGTCAGGATATTGTCTTTGTACTAAGAGCTCCAGAGAAGGACAGCTTCTCGTGGCTGCTCTGCCTAAAATGGGAAGCAGTGAGCAGGAGCAGCCCTTGGAAGGAGGCACCTTCCAAGACTGGCTGGAGCCTTGGGCTGTGTGATGGAGCACCAGGGATGCTGACACCCACGGGGCAAGCTGAGAGGCTGCTTCCTTGCTGCATCCCATCTGATAGGGCTGGCTTGAAGGAATCCTTCATTTTCAGTGCTGGAGATAAGGCCTCTTATTTATGAGAGTGAAAATTCCTCTGGCATGGAGAGGAAGCACCTCGGCGTCTGCCCTGAAAGGCCTCCAGGTCTCCCTCAGTGCCCTGAGAGGGATTAAATACAAACATCTGCTAAGTTTGCTGCCATGAGAAATCCATCTGGGCTCCTACCTTCCCTTCTTGAAAATACACTCCGCGTTTAAGCAGTGCGTTTGCTCAACACCCAACAGGATGTAAAATAATAAGGCTTAGAAGGGAGGGAAAAAAAAAAAAAAATCAACGTTTTCCGGCTGGCTTTATTCACAAAATGTATCAAATGCTTCCTTTTGGAAAAATGATGTAGATAATGGCTGGCTATTAGCACTAATTGTACCCTGTGATTTGTTTGGGAAAACTCAAAAGCAGACTGGAAGAACAGCCAAGAAAAGCCGAGAAAGCACCACAACAATTGATTTAATGAAGTGATAAGGTGTATTTAATGCTCTCTGCTTGCAAGTGAAAAGATACCTCTGCTGGTTTGGATTTGTTGCCAGGAGTAATAAAAGAATACAACTAAGGAAATACAAAAGGAATCAAGAATGCAACCTATCTTCATGATCATTTTCCTGAAATAAAACACCTTGGGAAATACAGAAGCAACAGGCTCAAAGTAAAAAATTAAAACCAACTCATACATCGGTTTGGATATTGCTGCATGCAGAAAAAGGAATGGGAAATGATTTTTCCATACATGGTAATAAATTACATCATTTAAAATCATTTGACTAAAATCATATGATGAAAACTAAAGATGGTGACAAAATTTGAGCACCAGACACTAAAACCCAGGAACATTAACAGAAATTGATTTATTTATTTCCCTGTGGCAGAGATGAATGACCCCAGGAATTGTAGCTGTACTTCTTGCCTGCTCAGCTTCCCTGTTTCAAAGCTCACTGTTAGTTTTACCAAAAAAAGACACTTCAAACTCCCAAACTCTTTGATTATGCAGATCATTCTTTCTAGCCTGGTTTTGGGGAGAGTGCCCTTTTGATTGAATATTATTTGCATTCTTTATTCTCTTTGACTTGCTTCCCACAAAGAAGAATTCATAGCACTCCTGGAAATAATTTTGCAACATTCAATTTGCAAATTCTCCCGCATAAACAATCACTTCTATTATGTTTTTATGTATCTTCCTTTGCTGCTTTTCACACCAAGCCATAAAATCTCACAGTAGGCCCTGCCACTATGCCAGAAAAAGCAGTTACAGCATTTTTAGACATTATTATTTGGCTCATTCAAGTCCTTATGTAAAATTCCTATTTCTAGGAATTGCATCCAAAAGTACATATGTCTGAAAGGTTATTAAATATTAATATTGGGATAAGGAAGACTGTTCTCTCTTCTTCCTCTTCTCAAGCCTTCTTTTGATTTACTGCTTTCTGTAGACCCAAATGTAAACAGTGTCACAGCAAATAAGTGTTTAGTGTCTGTGAAGTTTATTCTATTTGGGTTCTTAAGTCTGAGTTATAATGTATATAAATTAGTGGCCAGTGAGTGTTGTTTAATTATCTGGAAGCCTTGTCATTGATGAAGTGACCTGTGCTGGCTTTCTTGCCAGCAGGAATTGAAGTTGTTATGCTAAAGTCTGGACAATCTGATGTAAATATTTACCCACTCAATAAAGAGGTGTTAAAGCTAATTTGGCCTCAGGATGTTAACTCCTGGAGATCACACAAGTCCCCATGGGAAGCCAACTTCAGGTTCCACAGGGGAGCTTCAGATCCTGCTGTAGTAAATGAAAAGATGCTCCAACAAGGTGATGATAAGGAGAAGTTTGGGCTTGATCCTGAGCATGCCTGTGATGCCTTAAGTCTTAGTTTTCTTGTTTTTTAGATTCTCTCCTGCCCAGGGGTGCAGTTCTGAGCCTCACATTCAGTGTCCCTCAGCTCTTCACAGAACAAGGACACAAAACAAATCCTTTTCCTGCTGCACACCAAGGACAACTTTCAGGCCCCAAAAGCACAAACCAGGGTGGGGCTGAAGGGAGGAACAAGAAGGATGGGACCTCACAACCTGGAGCTGTAATGGGACAATCAAACCCCAATGTGCAAATGGACCAGAACTTATAAAAGTGTGAGACCTCGTGACTGTTTGTCCATTTTGTGGCCATTTTGGGTCCATCTTGGGTGTAGCCCTGGCCAGGCTCTTATCCTGCCCAAGAAGAATTATGGAGGCCTTTCAGTAAATATCTACTTTATTCTCCAGCTCTGTCCAGTCTCTGTTCCAGATTAGCCTTTCCAAGGCATTGCCTGGGAAAAATGACCTGCACACAAAGAGGGATCCTCCTCTCTGTGCTTCCCTCACAGTGCCCATCACTGTGTTTTGCCTGGATTCTTCAGTTCTGAGTGAAAGTCAACCCAAAGACATAGATCTTGGTGCCCCACAGCCCATCTGAGATGCTCCAAAGGATTCTGCCTGGAGCCCCAAGTGTGTCCTGTAATTCTTCCAGCACGTGGGTATCTTAGCTAGGCTGGGGTGGCCCACAGGGTGTGAGACAGAGGTGTGTGAGCAGCTGAACCAGGTCCTCACCCTCAGCAGGTCAGAACAATGACCACCAGCCTGCAGTTTCAGTCTGTTTGGAGAATTTTCTGTCAAAATCAGGGTAGAACAGAAATGGTGACTTTTGCTTTAGAGATTTGGTTCTGCACCCCTCCCCTGAGGGACAATCTGGCACAGCATTTGATGGGATGAGTGATTTTTAGTGCCTTATTTTTTCTCCTGAGGGTTTGATGCTCAGGACAGTGTTGGATCCATTGGGGGAGAGTGCCCTTTTGATTGAATATTATTTGCATTCTTTATTCTCTTTGACTTGCTTCCCACAAAGAAGAATTCATAGCACACATAGCACATAGGAAATAATTTTGCAACATTCAATTTGCAAATTCTGCCACATGAACAATCACTTCTATTATGTTTTTATGCATCTTCCTTTGCTTCTTTCCTTGAGACCACTCAAAGAGTTTGTCTGGATATCCATCACTTGTGACCACTGGAGCAACCAAGATCTGTCCCACCGTGTCAGTCCTTAACTTCTGGGTGGGAAAGGGCTTTGTGGCCTGTGGATAGTAGGACATCTATTCCTGGGCTCCCTGCCCCTTTCCTCCTGACCCAGGAGTCACCAAGCTCTGCCCTTTGGACCTGCCTCAGGAAGCTCCTGGACTCTCCAGCATGGCACAGAGCCCTCCAGCAATTGCAGACCCACAGGGCTGCTGCTGGATGAGGTTCTTTGGATTTACACACCACGAGATTGACTCCCAGGGCCACCCTCTGCATCATCCCAGGAGGATCTGCTCCCTCAGAGGCAGCAGCCCTGCAAAGCCAGGGTCATCCCTGTCCCTCAGGGAAAGGGGACAGCTGCTGCCTTTGGATCCCCTCTGTCATTTTGGCCCCTCTGCTCAGTGAACTCCACGGAGACGTGGCTGTTAAGCACGACATTAATCCTTAATGATTAAGGAAATCATTAAGAAATTATTTCCTGCAAACACAGTGTAAAGGATTTCTGCTCGCTCCACGTTGTTGCCCCTCTGCCACCCATTATTCAGGGTTTATGTAGACTTAAGTAACAATAATCTGCAGCCTGGCCATAGCATTTATTTCACACAGTTATAAAGGAATTAGCCTTTCTCAGGAATTCTTGTTGCTACAAATCAGCCCAAAGCCAGGGTCTAGGCAGGGAAAAGGAAAAAAAAAAAAAATTGAAGAGCAAAGGAGGAAAGGATCAGATAATTTATATCAAGAGGAGAAATTAAGTCATTGAAAGAAAGAGGTTTTGCTTCTAGCAGTAGTGAAAATGTGTAATGAATCATCATAAAACAGAACAGAAGACTACTGTGAGAATGGCACATGCAGAATGAAGCTGGAAAATTATGCCCAGACAGGTTCCCAGTCTGGGCTTACTTTTCCAGCTTCATTCCATGTGCTGGTTGAATTTCACATGCAGAGTAAGAGCACCCTAGGGCTTGCCAGGACAGGAGTTCCTGAGGAGACATGGTAGGAAAGGCAGCACATCCCACCTGGCATTGCCTTCCAGGGTGCTTTGGACTCGTGGGTGCACTACCCACCTGCTGGTAACTTATGGGACACATCTGGGGCTCCAGGCAGAAGCCAGGCAGAATCCTTTGGAGCATCTCAGATGGGCTGTGGGGCATCAAGATCTATGTCTTTGGGTTGACTTTCACTCAGAACTGAAGAATCCAGGCAAAACACAGTGATGGGCACTGTGAGGGAAGCACAGAGAGGAGGATCCCTCTTTGTGTGCAGATTATTTTTCCCAGGCAAGGCCTCAGGATCAAGCCCAAACTTCTCCTTATCATCATCTTGTTGGAGCATCTTTTCATTTACTACAGCAGGATCTGAAGCTCCCCTGTGGAACCTGAAGTTCCCGTGGGGACTTGTGTGATCTCCAGGAGTTAACATCCTGAGGCCAAATTAGAGTTTGGGTCACCCAGGCTGAGGGTGGGGTGCTCTCAGAAAGGCTGCAGAGCCCCACATGGACGGGACTGAGCTTGGCTGACTCCATCTGGGGCCTCTCAAGGTGTCCATCAGGACAGAACAGACCCAGGGCTTTCATCTCCATAGCTGCCACTGGGAAAAGCCTAAGGGGACACTGCAGAACCCTTAATGTCATTAGGCAGTGAGCAGGGATGAACTCACACCCTCCCTTAGAAGCACAGCCTTGTCCTCAAAGCTCATTTTATTTATTTTTTTTTTTAATCCAATAAAGAAAGTGGGGAACAGAGAGATTCATTTTGCCTCCACTAAATTACAATATTTATTGGTGTATTTGCTGTCTGATCCAGGACCAACACTGTCAAGATGGGGAAAGGATAAGGGGAAGGATATTTTCTCTTTGCTTCCAGGACAAAACATAGACAGAATTAAAGCAGATCTGCTAAGCTTCAGTTGTTTTCAACTTCTTCCAAGAGAGGAATACCCCAGTTTCCAATTTCAGCTTCCTAAACCAGTGATACTTGCAGAGAACTATAGTGAGCCTTTTCCTAGGATTTTTGCTAGAATCCAGTAGTAACTGGAAAAAGAAATGACCTGACAAGGCCCATGTATTTGGAATGCCAGGAACTGCTTTGCATTGATTTAAAATCACTCAGACAGCAACAAGGTGGCTGGCTCCACACACCCCAGAGCTTGCTGGTCATACAGCACAGAAGTGTCTGTTCAAATTCCAGGGAAACACAGCAACAAGTAACAATAGAGGAGCAGGGACAGATTTTTAGCCCATGTTGAGAAAATACAGCAGTGCTGCTCTTGATTCGGTTCATGTTTGTCCTAAAGTGGAATATGAAGAATGTACCGAGGAGGAAATTTGGATTTAGGGGTTAATTTTGCTCCCTCCTTAATTTTGCGACGTCAAATGCACATTTCACAAGACGCCAAAATCATAAATTGGCATAACCAGGGACAAGTTCATTTAGCTCTCAGGGAATCTGGCTCCACATGTCTCAGACTGTGACACTCTCTCCCTTTTCCCTTGCTGTTATCTCCCCTCTGTCTCTTGCCAGCTGCAGAAGGGAAACCAAAGGCTCCGACCACCCACGGGTCCTCCTCAGTAGCTGTAAAACAAAGGTGCCAAGAGCCAAAAATGCCTCTTCTCCACATTTCTCCACATTTCTCCTGTGGCTGGGCCTTGGGTTGGCATTGGGGACCAGGCCAACCTGGTCAGCCAGGGGATTTCTTTTAAAATGCAGAAGGAAAACGTCCTTGCAGTGCTCCTCCCAGCCTGGGTGTTTCCTCTGGGGGATTTGCTACCCTGTTGGATGTACAAAAAGAGGATTTTTGGGGGGGTTCTGGGGGGTGTGTGTGGGTTTGCTCTCTGTTCAAGGCCCAAATGACTCGGGTTGAGCACTTTATGGGAAAACAGCCATGGCCCACCTTGGCTTTTATGGGAGAGGAAGAACGTGAATCAAAAATTAAATTCACATAACTTTGTGGGTGGCCTCCCCTGCTGTGCAGAATATCTTTGTGTACACTCATGTCTGCCATGACTTTGAGAAAGGGACCTCTACTTGTATGGCAACAAACTCCTAAGTCAGAGTGTTTACGTTCCCTGAGCACTATATCATATTTCCTGACAGACTTAATGAAACAAATTAAGCAAAACTCCACGCAGATTCCTGCGTTCACAGAAAACTTTGCAGAATTCTTCCAGCTCCTGGTTGTGGTGGTAGCTGAGTGTGCTGAGCCTTATTTTCCATTTGCTAAAAAAAAAAAAATCATAAGCTGCCTGGCCCAGTCTTGACATTTTCTATCTTGAGGAATGGAGGATTAGGTTAAAATACTCCTTAAAACTATATCCCACTTCCTTTTGCTGCTCCAAAGTCAGTTTTTAGAGTGACCCAAAGGATTGCTCAGCTTCATGGGGACCTGACATGTGTTTAAAGTTCAGAAAATGATTGATGACAGAGTACTTTGAACACACATTTTCCTGACTTGGGTCATCAGGCAAACGAATCACTCAATTCATTGAATGAGAAAGCTTCAAAAGCATAAATATACAAGTGTTTGCCATGTTGGGTTATTAATGTGGTGTCCTCCACAGAGATATCATCAGGTCTTGGAGATGCCAGGGAAATGTGTACAGCAGAGCTCATTCACAGGAAACAGGGCTGCACTTCTTCATTTATTTGATATTTCTGACTTGTTTTGAAATGTAAAAACAATGAAGTATGCAGATTTGCAACTAAAGAAAAAGGTTTTTATGAAATACAGGTGGATCTTGACTTTTAAGCTGGTTTTCCACACCCATTTAATGCAGCTTTAGAAAGGCTGCATATTCCCTTTTGGAGGCAAGGCACCAGGGAAGGCATTTCAGCATAGAACTGGAAAAATGTTACTCAGGAGAAACTTCCACATTTACCTAATCATCCTTCTGCAGCCAAAACTTTCTTTGGGAAGGGGCCTCAGGAAGTTCCTCACCCATGGAGTTCTGTTGACTGTGATGGAACGGGCAGATATGAGTAACCAATACACCCAGAGTGCAAAGCCAGCTCAGAAACTGGCCTTTTACCATCAAAATTCTTTAGTTTTTCATTTAGTTATTAATTTCATTCATTCATGCAAATTTACTAAGGTATAAAAATTTTCAAGATTAAAATAGTGTATATAAATTAAGATTATGCCATCAATTGTATACATAGACTACGATTTACATCCTATGCTGCTCTTAAAAAAAAAATGTTTTAGATAAAATGGAAGCTGAATATTTGGATCTTAAAATATGGATTTTCAACTATGCCTCAGCCCAGTTTTCTGTTGATATTTTTAAAATATATATTCATGACTTAATTTACTCTGTAAAAGTTGAAAGCTATTCATACTCCAAATTTTCCAATCTTTCTCTAACAAAAAATTACCACTGCTGAAATTTTGTTGAAAACATTAACCAATATAAAATGACAAGAATATCCTGTTTTTTAAAAATATTCCTCCAAAATCAACCTGCATCTCACAAAAAAAGGAAACAATTGGATTCTAAACTATGCATAGTTCTAAAAGCTTACTCTCAAGCATCCATTTTTAGAAATGCAGAACAATTCCTCCAGCTTTTTAAATAGCTGAGACTTAATATGCCATAAAAATATACTGTAAATATTTCTGTTGCTGGAATGGTGTCTCTGTTACCACAAGGAGTTGCTAGGATATTATCTGTGTCAGGAAGTTTGTTGTGCCTTCATAAAGGAAAACTAACAGTCATTTTGATGCATTATGCAAATAATATCCTGGTCTCTCAACAGATTCCTTTGCAGCAATCAAAAAAAACCCAACAAAAAAAAACCCAAAAAACAAAAAACAAAAGCTCCCAGCCTTTGAGCAGATTTCTGTACTCTGCTATCAGCTTCCCTGCAAGGAATAATTCCATTTCTCCTGCAGTGATTACAGTAGTGAATAAACCTGTGCCTAACTGGATTTAGATCTGCTTGAGATCATACTGCACATGCATCTCAGCCTTTCAAACTCAGAAACAGGAAAAATGTTTAAAATAAATCAGTTTTGTCACCAAGAGTGTGCTTAGAAATGAGTGCTAATCTGACACCTCTGTTTCACTGATGGTTATTAAGAATGTTTAACAGAGGAGTAAAGTGATGAGTTCAACACTGTAAAAGAGAAATTTGGTTGCAAAACTTTTATGGCCCCCTTGTTTCTGATATCTTAGAAGAACCTGTGATAGAATTAAACATTATTAGAGTATTAAAAAAAAAGAGGAAGTTGTTTTCTCTTTAAGACACAACTTACGCTTGGCTTGTCTTTGAAGTCCCCAAGGTGGTTTTGTTGGGTTTTTTTTTTCAATATCTGCAGGAAATCACTTCAGTCTAGCTTAACTTTAGGCAAGCCACAACTCTGCTGTTTATTTAGGTGTTGTTTTAAAGGGTCCTTTAACTCTTCCCTCATTCCTGGCCATTATTTTTTTTCTTTCTTTGAACAAGGACTGGAAGGAGCTTAAAGGCTCCAAATTATGGCTACAGTTCCTTGTTAGAGAAAACAATAGTGACATTGCTCTTTGATTAAATGAAATTTATTTAATTCTTTAAATAAATATTTTATTTAATATTTTTTCATTTTATTAAAGAAAAGAAATCCTGAATCAAAATATATGTCCTAGATGGTTTTCAACTTAATGTCAGGTGTAGAATATTATTCCCATGTTTTGGCAATATATGACTAATATTGATTGGTACATTGGAATTATTTGGGTTTTAAAGCCATTGAGCAGGACCCCCTTCAGCAATGAAATAAAGTTAAGGATGAAAAAGAGAGAGATTCATTATTATTTCATCAAAGGAAAAACACTCGAAATTTATTTAGCATTTATATCACTGATATATTTGCAAAAAAAAGTTAAGCGTGGAGTATTTATTTTAAAATAGTCATAAGACTAAGGATGGATCTCTGAAGGACTCACAGGTCTACAAAGCTATTTTTCTTCTAGTCAACTCTAAAATTTTAGTGGGGTGCTAGCAGGATTGGGTAAAATATACATACTGCTGTATTTAAGCAAAATAATAAATTGCAGACAGGGAAAATAAGTTAAAAATTAGATATTTACTATAATACAGATGGAAAAATAGTTCACATTTGCAAAGCAGCTTGAACACTACACATGACCACACCATTATTGCAGCATAGTTCACACAGCATATAACTAATTTTAGCTGAGAATCTTACAGACAACTATGATTTTCTAAGCCTGAAGGTTTTTAATGAAATCATTTAACTTGAAGAGTTTGAGAACAGAATGTATTTTGAAGGATTGAAGTGAGGCAATAATAAGATCGTGCTGGTTATGATTTTTGGGAAGTCTAAGCATGTCATCGCTGCTAATTCCCACACAGTATCACCCATTACTTTTAAATAAATGGCCTGTTTTTCATGGTGTAAGGAATGAAAAATAGAGAAATAACTTGGGGTTTTCTTCAGCTCTCCTGACAAACATAGGTGTATTTCAGCTGTTTACCACTTAGCTGCTCACAACAATTACTGAATACCAGCCCCCAGCTCTGTTTACCTGATATTCTCCTTCTACCAAGATTGCTCAGCACTTTAATTTTAGTTTGAAATGTGGGAAATCTTTATCTGAA
Organism: Aegithalos caudatus; assembly: GCA_013389925.1. NCBI lineage: Eukaryota > Metazoa > Chordata > Aves > Passeriformes > Aegithalidae > Aegithalos > Aegithalos caudatus. The sequence continues at coordinate 604,199 of WEIU01004190.1, forward strand.
TCCTCCCATTCCTCTAAATGGCTGAAACAAGTGTCCCAGTTTCTGGTGATACCATTTCCCATTAAAACAAAAACCAAACTTAGACATTTGCTGAGGACTAGAAGGACCTGACTGACCTTTTTGTAGTGGAAGATGTGTTGATCCTTTCTGAAAATGAGAATCCACTTGGAGAGCAAAGAGTGCCAGCAAAAAAAACACCTTGGTTTGTTTTGGTACAGTGTCTGCAGCACAGTGAGAGGGACTGCAGCCCATCATCAGATTAGAAAATTTCCAAAACACAGTCCTGTGCAGTCTTTTTAAATTAAGTAGATACACAGTCTCATTTCCTCAGGGAAATGCACTTAAAAGGAGGTCTCTTTGCAGTGGGAAGAGAAGGGCAATTTCTAAGGCTCAGAAGAAGGAGAAGGGGGAATAACAACTGCTACCTGAGCTTCAAGTGGAATTTTCCTGTGTGGAAGTTTGCTGTTAGATTCGTTGAATACCAAGTTTCTGCTTTTTGAGCAAAAGGATTGGCTGTGGGGTAAAAACTTCTGTATTTATGGAGTGATTTGAAAACAGGCTCAATGCCAGAATCTCCTTCTGCCTCCACTGGCACGTGTGTAGCAATGTTTAAGAGTGAACAACAGGGACAAAATCCAGGAATCCATACCTTGACAACAGTTCTGCCAACATTTTAACTTCAGTAAGGAATCCAGACTGGTAATTTTATCTGTCACAGATGTAAACTCAAAAATCTGAGCTGTGTAAAATTCTGACAGCAAAATACAAAAAGAGATTATCTAATTTCACATTTTCTCACTGTCTAAAGAGGCAGACTTACAAAAAAAAAAAAAAAANGCTCCCAGCCTTTGAGCAGATTTCTGTACTCTGCTATCAGCTTCCCTGCAAGGAATAATTCCATTTCTCCTGCAGTGATTACAGTAGTGAATAAACCTGTGCCTAACTGGATTTAGATCTGCTTGAGATCATACTGCACATGCATCTCAGCCTTTCAAACTCAGAAACAGGAAAAATGTTTAAAATAAATCAGTTTTGTCACCAAGAGTGTGCTTAGAAATGAGTGCTAATCTGACACCTCTGTTTCACTGATGGTTATTAAGAATGTTTAACAGAGGAGTAAAGTGATGAGTTCAACACTGTAAAAGAGAAATTTGGTTGCAAAACTTTTATGGCCCCCTTGTTTCTGATATCTTAGAAGAACCTGTGATAGAATTAAACATTATTAGAGTATTAAAAAAAAAGAGGAAGTTGTTTTCTCTTTAAGACACAACTTACGCTTGGCTTGTCTTTGAAGTCCCCAAGGTGGTTTTGTTGGGTTTTTTTTTTCAATATCTGCAGGAAATCACTTCAGTCTAGCTTAACTTTAGGCAAGCCACAACTCTGCTGTTTATTTAGGTGTTGTTTTAAAGGGTCCTTTAACTCTTCCCTCATTCCTGGCCATTATTTTTTTTCTTTCTTTGAACAAGGACTGGAAGGAGCTTAAAGGCTCCAAATTATGGCTACAGTTCCTTGTTAGAGAAAACAATAGTGACATTGCTCTTTGATTAAATGAAATTTATTTAATTCTTTAAATAAATATTTTATTTAATATTTTTTCATTTTATTAAAGAAAAGAAATCCTGAATCAAAATATATGTCCTAGATGGTTTTCAACTTAATGTCAGGTGTAGAATATTATTCCCATGTTTTGGCAATATATGACTAATATTGATTGGTACATTGGAATTATTTGGGTTTTAAAGCCATTGAGCAGGACCCCCTTCAGCAATGAAATAAAGTTAAGGATGAAAAAGAGAGAGATTCATTATTATTTCATCAAAGGAAAAACACTCGAAATTTATTTAGCATTTATATCACTGATATATTTGCAAAAAAAAGTTAAGCGTGGAGTATTTATTTTAAAATAGTCATAAGACTAAGGATGGATCTCTGAAGGACTCACAGGTCTACAAAGCTATTTTTCTTCTAGTCAACTCTAAAATTTTAGTGGGGTGCTAGCAGGATTGGGTAAAATATACATACTGCTGTATTTAAGCAAAATAATAAATTGCAGACAGGGAAAATAAGTTAAAAATTAGATATTTACTATAATACAGATGGAAAAATAGTTCACATTTGCAAAGCAGCTTGAACACTACACATGACCACACCATTATTGCAGCATAGTTCACACAGCATATAACTAATTTTAGCTGAGAATCTTACAGACAACTATGATTTTCTAAGCCTGAAGGTTTTTAATGAAATCATTTAACTTGAAGAGTTTGAGAACAGAATGTATTTTGAAGGATTGAAGTGAGGCAATAATAAGATCGTGCTGGTTATGATTTTTGGGAAGTCTAAGCATGTCATCGCTGCTAATTCCCACACAGTATCACCCATTACTTTTAAATAAATGGCCTGTTTTTCATGGTGTAAGGAATGAAAAATAGAGAAATAACTTGGGGTTTTCTTCAGCTCTCCTGACAAACATAGGTGTATTTCAGCTGTTTACCACTTAGCTGCTCACAACAATTACTGAATACCAGCCCCCAGCTCTGTTTACCTGATATTCTCCTTCTACCAAGATTGCTCAGCACTTTAATTTTAGTTTGAAATGTGGGAAATCTTTATCTGAATCCTCCCATTCCTCTAAATGGCTGAAACAAGTGTCCCAGTTTCTGGTGATACCATTTCCCATTAAAACAAA
>WEIU01004190.1:607307-618064 GCA_013389925.1 Aegithalos caudatus
TTCAATATTTCTCTCTTTAAAAAAGAAAAAAAAAAAAAAAAAAAAAAAAAAAAAAAAAAAAAAAAAAAAAAAAAAGAAAAAAGTTTAGTAGCATTGATGAACCTGGATAAGGTTTTGAATTCCAAAGCTGGCTTGTCTTCCAGGCTTGGGAAAAAAGGTGCAAGTCTTCAAAAACTCAGTTTTGAAAGGCAAAACTCAGTCCTAAGCAGTAGGCATAAAACAGCCTCATGCCAGAGACTCTGCCTGAGTTCTCCCTGCTCCTGGTGCTGCATGTAGATAAATATACTTTGTTAGAGGTCTGCACACCACAGGATTTCAAATCCAACAAGGAAAGACACAGAAAGTAAGCAAAACTCTTTGTTTTACACCTGTGGGGTGGAAGCCCAGCTAAAGGCCTGTTTAAGCTCATGCAGGAGCCTTGTGCTGCACCTGAGAAGTGAATTCCATTTTCCAGAGTCCCTCTCCAAAGCACATACCTAGTGCCCCCACTCACTTCTCAAAATTGAGAATAGTTTTATGGACAAGTGGCAATGACAATGCCCAAATATTATTGCTATTTCTGAGAAGGTTCAATGTAAGCAGACCAAGAATAGAGAAAGATACAGGCACAGAGAGATAATGAAGTGAATCATGCATTATGTAATTAACAGGAACTAGGTCCTCTGAGTAAAACTACCCTGCTGTCCTTTTTTTTTTTTTTTTCCCTCTGAAGCTTTTGCTGTACTTTGGGGATTCCTTGGAGAATTGGAGAATCAAGACATGGAAACTCCCATGGACCAGCAATTCAAGGACAGCTTAAGAATCTTGAGTAGCCTGAGCACAGAAAGGGCCAGGTTTCTTAGAGTTTCATCTGGAATATTGACCATATTTTATACCCACTTCCTACAGATTTGATCACCTTAATTCAACCCATCTAAATTGTAAAGCAGCTCCTTCACATGCCCTGTTTCCTGGAACCTGGGTGTTTTCAAAGCCCAGCTCATCTCATGTGACAGAAGCCATAAAAGCTTTTATTTTTTAATACCCTTGGTTAAAGGGTATTAAAAATGGTCAGTCAAGCCTATAGCTTGCCTTGACTTTAGAAATGCTCCTCGAATTTCAAGAGCATCCCCTAATTAGCAGCTGCTGTTAATAACAGAAGAAACCTCTTTGGCCAGGGTGGTTCAGGGTCCCCCCGTGGTGTGGTGGAGTGAGGGTAAAATTCACCTCCTTGCACGTCTCCCCATCTCCCAGTGGTTTCCCAAGCAGCTGGGGACCATCCTAAATGTCACAGCCCTCCAGACAAAGTTCAGGGAGCGTGTCTGGGATGTTCATCTTTCTCTAATTTACATGCAGAGCTCTGCGTGCATTTATGCACATTTTGGGGGGGAGGAGGGTGTGTTACAAGACACACTCCAGTGTTCCCACTTCTCCTACTGGCAAGGAGAGGAGGGAGCAGGCACATGGCAGAGAGCAGTCCTGTCCTTAAACACTGCTGAAGGGCATTGGAATAAAGCAGTGGGAAATGGGGTATGGAAAGCCATGGAAAAGCTGCATTTCCAGCTCAGAGTCTACCCCAGGATGAATCCCGCCCGTGCCACTGACTCACACTCCCAGGCAGAGGCTGTGCAGTCAGAAAATGAGAGAGGAGAAACCTCAGAAGGAAATGTCAGGGCAGTCATTTTCTCATAGGACTGTTCCTGGCAGCTGGAGAGGGTGGCTGTGTGACAACACGTTGGAGTTTTGAAGGGGGATTCCTCCGGAACGGAAACGTCCCCAGAAGGACAATTTCCCTGCCTGCTCTCAGTCCTGTGGGAAACTCTTACCCTATGACGAGTTCTTCTAAACTAGATGGGATTTAGATTTATTCTTAAGTTGTCTTTTATTTTTGGCAACTCCCCCACTGCTGGCTTGACGTCTCAGAAATGAGACCCTTCAAATTCTCAGAAGCCAGAAATGCTGCTGACAAAACTAACTCAGAACTGTCCTCATCAGCTCTACTCGCTTGATAATGCTTTCTTTCCACTCAGTTATTCCCTCCTCTGCTCATTCTGGAACAGTTTTGGTGCACATAGAAGTAATTAAGGTCGTGTTGCTGGGCATACATAATCCAAATTAAGAGAAGAAAAGACCCATCTGCTTAACCTGATTCTATTTCTGGTTCATGAGGTTTGGATTTTGCGTGGTAAGGCGTAGAGAGGGGTGCTGAATAAACCTTGTAAAACAACCAAAATTTGGAGCTATGATTCTGAATGTATTTTGTTATTTTGGGGATACCTTAGATTTGTGTCTAGAAGATTTTATTCACTCCCCTAAATTCCAGTCATAATTTATCCCAGCTATGGCTGTAGTGGCTCATGGGGCATTGAGCTGCTTGTTAGAGGGAATTTTTTTCCTTCCCTGGCAGATGTTGCAACCTCAGTCCAAGACCTAAGAATGAGCCTGGATTCATTTCTAATTGCACAGCTTCATGAGAAAGAACAGACTTGCCATTTTGCCCAGTGTCTCCAGTGATATTCCTTCATTTCATTAATCCCTGGAACTCCATTAATGTGAAGTGTACTCGTGTAATAGACCATTCTTCTGATTATGTGCAGTGTATGGAGAAATTTTAGATCAATATTTTCATTTTACTGGTTGTTCCCATTTGGCAGGAATGATGAAGGGTAAAATCTGCCTCTCCTGGATGGAGAGATTCCACACACTGACAGCACTTTTCCAGACATTCCAAGCAGAAGCACAACTTAATATATTGCTATATTTTGTTCCCCACTTGACCCATAAGTCCTCCAGTTTCCACCCAAGGATGAGAATTTGGTGACTGCAGGTGTTAAATTCCCCACCAGACTCTTCAGTTGCATTCAGTACCAGCTACAGGAAAAGCTGACAGACAGAAAAATTAAAGCACTCTTTTAAAAGATGAAGTTTATTTCTCTCCAGAGTGATAAAGTGTTGGTTAGGTGCTCAGAGTTTAGATTTTAAATTTATTGCAATGGACAAGTAGTCTGAATTTTTCTGTTACAGATGTGTTTTCTCATGCCTGTGAGTAGTAAAGCACAATTAAAACAAGTAAAAATCATTGAACTCTCCTTTCTACTGTACTTGATCTTGGAAAAAACAATGCTCAATTTTGAATTTTTGAAAGGTTAAAGATGATTTCTGTTTCATTTTTAAAGTTGTTGGATTTTTGTTTTGTTTGCATTGATCTTGAATTACTTGCCTGGCAATATCAGGCACTTACAGAGCCACGTAATGTCTAGTGCTAAAAACCTCTGGGTAGATCTGATCCCAAACCCCCCAAAAACACCCAAAAATGGGAGTTTTAAAGGAAAAGACAGTCTTTCACTTGGTCATGCAAGAATGTCTCTATATAGGGTGATCCCAGATTGTTTGTGAGGGGGGAAAAAAAGGGAGTCAATCCCCATGCCTCTGTGCAGGGGTCTGAAAAATGTGAACATTCTCCTTTTTCACAGTGAAAAATATTTTTTCCTCCAGTATTTTTTTCTCCTTTATTTTTTTTTTCTCCAATATTTTTTTCTCCAATATTTTACAGTGAATATTCACAGGTAGACTCCCACCCCCCCAGCCTTCTTTTGTGCATTGTGTAAAAATCCTGGTGCATTGCTGTAGAACCTCTGCTCCCAGCACAGCACACTCTGCTTTGTATGGAACATCAATTGCCACAATTCCTTTTTTTTTTTTTTTCTGTGCTTCACCTTCACATCTAAAACATTTAGGACACACTCATCTAAATAATTATCATTATTTTGATAATTTAGCACCTCTTGGAAGCAGTGTGGTGTGAGGTCAGCTCCTTCCTCCTGAATAAATGTCATTAAATATGAGGGGGAGTGAGGTGGTGGTTCATGTCTGAGCACTGTGGGCCAGCACAAAGCTTTTAAATGCTAAATTTAGGCTGAGATTGCAACAGATAACCAATCTGGAAGATGGGATGCAGAGCAATGTGAGAATTCTGACACAGACTAGACTTCCAGTCACTGAATGTTGTGTAATCCGAGATAAATTTTCTGAGAGAAATCTTTGTTGTGAAGCCTAAAAAAAAAAAAACCCCTCAGGATGGAATGCATGTTGAATATAATGCTGCCTAATTTCAACTCTGTAAAATTCACTCCTCAGCTGTAAAATTCATCTCCTCATTAATAACAATAATTTTCAAAAGTTAAATAAACCAAAGTTTATGAAACATATGTTTGCATTTAAAACTGTTTTGCTGTTCACTCTGAGAGGACTTTGGAGACATGGCCTGTGTTATAATACCACTTCCATTAAACATTGGAAGCTCAACTTTTTTACAAAAAAAAATTCACACAAACATTTTGCTCTCAATCCAAACACAGGGGTTACAAAACTGAACCTTCAAACAGAAACTTTCAATATTTGGCTTTTCAGCTCAGTAGCACCAATCTGGGATGCCAACCAGCATGCACTGAAATTAATAATTGTTGTTAAAAAGGGTCCTAAAGGCAGAATACCCAGTGCATATAGCTTGAATGCTTTTTTAACCAAATAAGGGAACAGGGCATTTCACTGTTTATAATAGCAACATGAAAAACGATGTTTCAAGCTGTTAAAGAAAACACTTCTAAACTTTTCCTGCCCATTTCCAAGTTTCTTCAACTTCTAAAAAAATTTAAAAAAAAAAAAAATCACAAAACTGGCTACAACTCTCTGGCAGATTTATAGAAACCTCCGTTTTTCACTTTTCAAAACACTTTAACAAAGCTCCAGAGATGAACAACACATCACCCAAGTTCTGCAAGGATTGTACACACAGCTCCCAGAGAGTAAACACGCAAAAATCAATTCCAGGGAATGACGGAAAGCGGAACTAATTAAAGACTCCAAAGCAAAAGAGATCATTTTCTAAGACAAACATGTCAATATTTATCACACAAGCGAAGCTGGTGCTACAGTGAGCCTGGTGGTATTTATAAACATACGTCTGGCACAATGACATGCTGGTAATTATAAAATGAATGTTAATAAAATACATATAAATACTTAAACCCTACACTAGGCAACTCCTAAACTGCTGCTTTAGCCTCTTACCAAAACTTAAACATTAGATTGTCTGACAGCATCCTAAAGTTTTTTTAATGATTTTTTTTACCATCCCCTCTTACTATTAAAACTTTTGACTTAGCCAGACTTGCTTTTGATCACCCCAGTGAAAGGAGACAGATCCAAACCACAAAACCCTCACTACACATCTCCTTTTTCTACATTTTTATCACCCTGCAAGCCCAGCAGCTGAGCTCCCCTGGGCTCTCCTGGTGGTGGTGCCATTCCTACCCAGTGCTGATTACCCCTTCATCCTTCTGGAGGTTTTCTTGGCACCAGAGCCAGGCCACAGCAGCTGAAATCCATCCCCAGGATTTTATTCCCTGCTTCTACTCTTTGTTTTGAACCAAAACTCTAAGTCAGCGGGTGCTCGCTCCCCAGACACGAGGGCTATGTGCAGTTGGGAGAAAAGGAGTCTGCCTCCAGCCTGGCAAAAATCAAATTATCATTTTCCAGCTTTGCAAGGCTCAGGGTGATGCTGGTTTTTTCTCATCAGCTGAGTGTTTGATGCTCAAAATCAGCCAGAGTCCTGAAAGCATTGCTGACACCTCCCTTCTTTCACAGCCAGGCTCTTCCAAGGCGAGGAGTTTGTGTTTATCACTGCTTTGTTTTGTTCTTAGCACCGTGTGCTGTGGAAGCAGAGCCACTTGAGGAGGAGGCAGCTCTTTCCTCTGTCACTGGAAATGGTCCTCTGTCTGCTGGTGCCAAGTGGGAGGAAGTGGGGAGAAGGGATGGATGTAAGGATGGGCACCACTTTCATGAGCTCTGTGCACTTCACTCAGGTTAGCTACGCTTTTTGATTCCCTGGTGGATTTTATTATCCAGTATGTCCAAGGTTTCTAGATGCTTCTGGGTGTTGCATGTGTCAAATGCCTTCAGGAAACACTAATTCCTTTTAAAGGGCAGCTCCAGAGCTGATGGATAAAATTCAGCTTTGCAGATCAAAGTTCCTTCTCCACCTCAATATAAACTGAGTATTGCAAAATGAAGGGGAAATCCACAGCACACCTGCACAGCACAGAAAAGAAACAGCACCATGGCTCTAAAGATTTACTTTTGACCTTGAGTTTTGCAGTTTGGAAAGGCTAAGGTACAATTTCTTCTTATTTTTTTGATTGTCTTGGGTGGAAATTTAAGCGTAACAGCCAGAAAGCCAGGTTGTATTCATCAATTGACTTTATTTCTACTTGGTTGGTTAGTAAGAGAATTTCCTGTCTGCAGGAAAGTTCTGTGCTTTGGAAAGTACAGTGTATTTCAGGTTGATTGAAACACTACCTGCTGTATTTGACAGAGTGAATGAAATAAAGTTCAGGAAGTTTTCATTGCTGCCTGAAAGGAAATTTTATCACACCTGACATTCATGATGTTGGAAGTTTTGGTATTCACAAAGGGCCACGTTTCAACTTTTCTGACTGATTCCAGTTCAGGCTGCAGTGATTATTTATGATTTTGTAAGTAAACCTTTCCCTTCTTCCGAGCTGCCTCCTGCTCTGGGCCATCACTAACCTGTGCTGTCACTGGGAGATTGTTTGAGGAACTGGTTCAACTGAACAAAACCCCAAATCTTCTTTTTCTTTTTTTCCTCATTCAGGTAAGTTGCCTGGGTTGTTCCTCACAGGTTTCTAGAGCCATGGCTCAGAGGAAGGAGTGAGTGCAGCAATAAAAAACCCATCAGGAAGAGGGGTGGGACATGCAGGAATTAATGCTGCAACCACCACACACACAGAGAAATGCTTAGAGACCTGGGCCACAATGCAAGCAGAACCTCTAGTATTTTTGGAATTAGGCAAAAAGAGAGAAAAAAAATTTGGATTAGGCAACAGTTGGGCACTCCTAAACTAAATCAGCTCTACTCCATCCCAACACCTGTTTAAGTGATTGAATAAAAAACCCCTCACACACCTACAAACTTCATTTAATCAGAGACTCCCCCGAATTCAAGGGCTGGTAAGTGCAGTGGAAGCCCTGACACCAAGGCTGGACAAGCCAGGCTTTGGTCTCAAGTTTGCAGAAGTGATGAGGCTTTTCCTCATAGCTGAGTCTGTTTTCAGTAATGCACAGTAAAGTAAACATTTACACATGAGAATAAAGCACAGTCAAGTTCACTGGCTCATACTGACAAGGAAGGTAATGGTGTGAAAAGGATTCACATCTCATTACTCCTTTCTCTGGGGTTTTACCCAAAAATCCATTTTTTAAAATCAGGGGATCCTTCTGACTTTGTGGTGAATTTAAAGAACAATCACGTCTTCAACATACATACAATATATAGAAATAATATAGAAATATAGAAATATAGAAATATAGAAATATAGAAATATAGAAATATAGAAATATAGAAATATAGAAATATAGAGATATAAAAATATAGAAATATAGAAATACAGAAATATATATATATTTGCAAAGCCCAAAGAGTTTTCTCATTTTGGAAACCCTTTATAAACAGTTGTACCTACACTAAGCAGGTAACAAACAGTGAACAGGGAGTTCATAACGTAGATGAACACAGAGAATGGGAAAAGCAGCCCTGTGCAGGTTCAAACACAATCAGTTATCAAGAATATCTTAACCATGAGGTCTGTGTCACTGTAGAACAATTTTCCCAAGCAGAATAAAAGGAGCTTGAAACCTTCATACCTGGACCATCATCTCATGGATGGAATAATCGATCTGTCTGTGGTCTGATCACACAGAAAAGACATTTTAACTCCATGCAGGGCTCACCTGGAATTTTAAATGAGTTAAAATAGTTTAACACTTGCAAAAAAAAATTTTTTAAAAAATTCCTCCTTGTGATTTCTACCTGCTGACTTAAGGAATCCACCTAAACGAGGGATGTCTCCCTTGAGATCTCATGTTGACCTGGAAAGTGTTAATTCCTTTGAAAACCCGCTCTACNGTGGAAATTTAAGCGTAACAGCCAGAAAGCCAGGTTGTATTCATCAATTGACTTTATTTCTACTTGGTTGGTTAGTAAGAGAATTTCCTGTCTGCAGGAAAGTTCTGTGCTTTGGAAAGTACAGTGTATTTCAGGTTGATTGAAACACTACCTGCTGTATTTGACAGAGTGAATGAAATAAAGTTCAGGAAGTTTTCATTGCTGCCTGAAAGGAAATTTTATCACACCTGACATTCATGATGTTGGAAGTTTTGGTATTCACAAAGGGCCACGTTTCAACTTTTCTGACTGATTCCAGTTCAGGCTGCAGTGATTATTTATGATTTTGTAAGTAAACCTTTCCCTTCTTCCGAGCTGCCTCCTGCTCTGGGCCATCACTAACCTGTGCTGTCACTGGGAGATTGTTTGAGGAACTGGTTCAACTGAACAAAACCCCAAATCTTCTTTTTCTTTTTTTCCTCATTCAGGTAAGTTGCCTGGGTTGTTCCTCACAGGTTTCTAGAGCCATGGCTCAGAGGAAGGAGTGAGTGCAGCAATAAAAAACCCATCAGGAAGAGGGGTGGGACATGCAGGAATTAATGCTGCAACCACCACACACACAGAGAAATGCTTAGAGACCTGGGCCACAATGCAAGCAGAACCTCTAGTATTTTTGGAATTAGGCAAAAAGAGAGAAAAAAAATTTGGATTAGGCAACAGTTGGGCACTCCTAAACTAAATCAGCTCTACTCCATCCCAACACCTGTTTAAGTGATTGAATAAAAAACCCCTCACACACCTACAAACTTCATTTAATCAGAGACTCCCCCGAATTCAAGGGCTGGTAAGTGCAGTGGAAGCCCTGACACCAAGGCTGGACAAGCCAGGCTTTGGTCTCAAGTTTGCAGAAGTGATGAGGCTTTTCCTCATAGCTGAGTCTGTTTTCAGTAATGCACAGTAAAGTAAACATTTACACATGAGAATAAAGCACAGTCAAGTTCACTGGCTCATACTGACAAGGAAGGTAATGGTGTGAAAAGGATTCACATCTCATTACTCCTTTCTCTGGGGTTTTACCCAAAAATCCATTTTTTAAAATCAGGGGATCCTTCTGACTTTGTGGTGAATTTAAAGAACAATCACGTCTTCAACATACATACAATATATAGAAATAATATAGAAATATAGAAATATAGAAATATAGAAATATAGAAATATAGAAATATAGAAATATAGAAATATAGAAATATAGAGATATAAAAATATAGAAATATAGAAATACAGAAATATATATATATTTGCAAAGCCCAAAGAGTTTTCTCATTTTGGAAACCCTTTATAAACAGTTGTACCTACACTAAGCAGGTAACAAACAGTGANTAACTCCATGCAGGGCTCACCTGGAATTTTGAATCAGTTAAAATAGTTTAACACTTGCAAAAAAAAATTTAAAAAAAATTCCTCCTTGTGATTTCTACCTGCTGACTTAAGGAATCCACCTAAACGAGGGATGTCTCCCTTGAGATCTCATGTTGACCTGGAAAGTGTTAATTCCTTTGAAAACCCGCTCTACCAATGTTTGTTTAGGCTGGGAAGTGGGAAGGGCTGGATGGATAATTGCCTTGAGAGTGAGGAGGACATAAAATCCTGGAAGAACAAGAGTGCACCTATGGAAAGCAGGAGACTCCTCGAGAGGAAACCTTCAATATCTGAAGCCAAAGAGAAGAAAAAAAAGGAAAACTGAGGAAAAGTCAGAAAGAAAACCCCTCTGCCAAAGCCATTCCCTGAAGGCCCAGAGGAGCCTTGCTTTCATTCACTGCACTAAAAGATGGCATTCCTTTGAATTCTGCTCCCTTTCCTGAGCAGCAGCGGACCCTGGACTTGTGTGGGGCTGGAAAAGCTCAGCCCAGCCTCAGCAGTCACAAAGGTGATGGAGCAGTGCTCACATGGCCCCTTCCTCACCCCACAGCTCTGCTCTCAGGGTTTTTACACCCTGCTGGGTCTCCTGCTCACTCCCAGCACTGGGAAAATTCCCTTGGTTTGTGTGTGGAGACACCTGTATTTCAGGAGATGGGATCATGCTACATGAAGAAGTTTTGTGTCTTAATCTAAATATCAAAACTTCCTTTCTAGCCAACTTTATCATGGAAACACAGATTGATTGAGAAAGGGCTGGAAATTTTAGTAACACCAGCATAACTGATGTTTCTACAGTAAAAAAAGAATTTAAAAATCGAATGGTCCTTTCTCTCAACTTTGCATTTTAGGGGGTATTTGGCCTTTTTTTTAGCTTCAAGGCTGGATTCTTCCTTTATAAAACCATGGACACATGATTCCAGCTTCCTCAAGAACCATCTGTGGTGGGAAATAATTCAGATTCTAGCTAGTAAAAGAAAAGAGGCAGCAAAAGATGCACATGGCAGGGATTACTTTCCCAGTCCTTTCACGTGAAGGAATGATAAAACATTCCTGTCTCACTTGACAAGGCTATCAAGAGTTGTAACAGGTTTTATTCTGATTTATTGTATGGGAATAATGTTTTTATCTTGTTCCTCTGGCTTTTTGGTGCCCCCTCGTGTTTAAAAGAATGTGATAAAGATCAATTGCATCTCTGTCTTTTAAGATGCAAGATTCATAGAGAAGAACTTAAATAACTCTGCCTGAAAAAGGTGTAAAGATAAGGACATAGGGGGAAAAAAAAAAAGATACTTTAAAAGCTTTTTTTTTTTCAGAATAGAAAACAGAGTTTTATCTTGTAATTTTTCAGGACTGTTTTTACATATATATAGATGCTCCCAAACCCACTGATAAAGTT